>JAIGNY010000013.1:147500-154983 GCA_020152595.1 Chiridota heheva
TAATAATAATCAAAGACGCCCAGAGTTAGTAAAGAGCTTATCAATGTTGACTTTGAAATTGTGAACAAAATTGGAGCTTACTACCCACTCAGACAAACCATTCCACTCATTAACAACTCTTTGCGAAAAGCTAAAACGCCGAATATCTATCCGTGAGAACTCTTTGGTCAACTTCAAACTGTTACCACGTGTCACATAAGGATTAGCTGAAACATGCAATAAATTACAGGCAGTCAAATCATCACTACCAGATAGAAATTTAAAAACCTGAATCATATCGCCACGTACTCTTCGTAACTCAAGCGTGGTCAAACCAGGAATTCGCAACCTAGATACATCAGAGAGATTCCTGACTTCGGGAATAAGAGTCTAGTGGCTCTTCGCTGAAGGACTCCAAGCCTGAATAGCATACTCAAAGTGAGGCCTGACTTACTGCTAATACAAATTAAAGGCAACGTCTCTACCAACAAAACAAAAATTTCTTCTAATCAAACCAAGCATCCTATTTGCCCTTGCAGCTGCCAAAGCACACTGTTTAAAAGACTTCAGATTACTAGTAATGACAACACCTGGATCCCTTTCTTGATCAACACAACCAAGATTTAAACCATTCATGCAGTAATCAAAAGCCAAATTGCTCTGTCTAAAATGAATAACGTTGCATTTATCAACATTGAATGACATCTGCCACGTTTGGGACCAAGAAACTAGCTTATCTAGATCAGTTTGCAACAGTAAAGAATCCCTAGCATCATCAACACTCCTGTTCAGCTTAGTGTCATCAGCAAATTTACAAATCCTGGAGCCAAGGGAAACATCAATACCATTAATGAAGATTAAGAAAAGAAGTGGATCGAATACAGAACCTTGAGGAACACCACTTGTAACCTTCTTCCATGGAGAAACTTCACCATTAACAACAACTCTTTGTGACCTGTCAATTAACCAAGAATTTATCCAACTGGCACACTTTCCCTCCACACCAAGCGCTCTTGTTTTCAACATGAGCCTGCCTAACTAACGGAACCTTATCAAATGCTTTTTTGAAGTCTAAATAGATAACATCCACATTATGACCAGAATCAACTAGTTTAGTAACATCATCAAGAAACTCCAAGAAATTAGAAACACAAGACCTCTTAGGTAAGAACCCATCTTGGGACAAATTCAACAAACCATTGATCAGTAAATGATTTAGTACAACATCCTTAACAATGGACTCCATGGCTTTACTTACACACAACACTAGTAAGACTCACTGGCCTATAGTTACAGGGCAAACTGTGGTCATACTTTTTTTTTTTCCAAATAGGAGTGACATCTGCAAATCTCCAATCACTTGGAACAACACCAACATCAAAGCACTTTAAAAAGATACATGTAGTACTCAGGGGAACAGAAAGAACGTCAGAACACTCATGTAAGACAGCAGGATGTATACCATATGGACCGAGTGCTTCATTTGAAATCAAACCCGTCAACTCTTTAGACACAATATCAAGTGAAAAATCAACATCTTTAATGGATACTGGAGAGTGCACATTAAGATACTCTACAACATCATGAGCAAGAGACTCCTTAGTAAAACCAGATACAAAGTAGTCATTCAAGAACTCAGCCATATCCTTACCACTATTGATAGCAACACCATCATTATCCTGAAGGGCACCAACAACCTCCTTGGTTTTTTGCTTTAAGCGAACATAAGAGTGAAATGACTTAGGATTAATCTTAACCTCTTTGGACAAACGTTTTTTTTCAAAAAGCACTTTAGTATTTATAATCAAACCCTTAGTGAACTTTTTATGATCCATATACCTAACAAGCTCCGACGACGACGAGTGAACACACAATTACAATGACGGGGTCGTCGCCTGCGTATTCGGTTATGATAGTAACAATGCTATCACGAAACGCTTAATACGACCCAGACGAGAACACAGGTACGACGTACGGACAGACATAACATCGACAACCAAGTCAATGTCCACGGCCTTTGATAACCAGTTGTGGTACACTGGCGTGTCTACCCAACCCAGGCTTGAACCCGGGGCCTCGTGGTCTGTAGACCGGTATGATAACCGCTACACCACAGTAGGTAGACAAAAAAAAACAAGCTCCGCAGGACACCGACTCATTTATAACAACCCCACAACTTCTTATTTTCCGAACAGCTCACAAAACCTCCCGAGACATCCACACTGGCCAATTACGCCTACTTACTTTCTTTAATGGACAAACCCAATGTTACCAAATAAAACCTACGTTGGCTTCACTGATCAACATTACATAATATTTGCATGGAAGTTTCTTGTCAACGAGTCACCATTTCTTCCAAAGCCATTTCATTAATTATCAGATTAAAGGATTACAACAAGTAAGCTCTTGAAAATAGTTAAGCATGTTTAAGTAGGCAACAAGCAAGCAGTGGCGGCAGAAGTTTGAAATTATTGAGCTGACCATGTTTACGCGAAGCGTGAACCCAAACGGCCTGGAGTCCATGGGCCCGCTCAAGGGCCCCGGTGGGATCCAGGGGTAAAGCCATGGTGGAAGTCTAGAGGGAGAAGTCCCCGGAAGCTCTGCGGTTGGAGCAGTTTGTAAGGGCTTTATTTTTGTATTTCTGACTGGGATAGCAACAATATTGCAAGAATTTATCCGCAAGATAAATTCTTCTAAACTAAGCCTTATTATTTTGAAATTCTTATTAAATATCGCAGTCATTAAGCTCATTCTCGGTAAAATTACATACTTCTAATAGGAAAGTTATAGACTATCATTTTCCTAATTCTATGAACTGATGAAGTACTGAAGTATTAGACAATCTACCAACCAGGGAAGCTAACGATCTGTTATGAAAGATTGCATCATTTGGCGCGTGTGTCACTTGTAAACACACAATATTATTTTATTCGTCCTGGGAATCTAAGAAAAGAGTTAAAGCAATTAAACTATAGGGTGCGCATGTATTTAGGACTTAACCGTAATAAGTGTGTGTGTGTGGCTATAGCGAACTTAACACCGCGTAACAAGGCTATTTCGAAATAATTTTTTAGTGAAATATTAATCGCAACTCGATACGAAAATCGTTAGATATACATTAGAACATTACAGTGAAATCCTTATATTACATTGTATAACCTTGGTCAGACCATTCTCGGAATTTTGTTTGCCTTGGTCAGAGCATTGTCGGACAAATTTTTGTCCCGACCATGGTCGGGGTGATCGGGCGGTTTCGCCGCCTATAGCAAGTATATATAAGGTCTCTTGAATCAATCGATCCTCTAAACTGCTAAATGTATCCTCAAAAGCCTGAGACTTGCGATCAGCAGACCCGCCGGCTTTTAGTGGTCTGGTGGTCTATCCGCCATGCTGCGAAGCAATCAGTCATGGGTTCGATTCCTAAAATTTTACCACGTTTTAACTTTCAACGTCAGGTAAACTCATCATATTACCCTGAGCAATGAGCTTCTGTGTGGAAGCGCTTTGCCTTGAGTAAAATTCGACAGTTTGGCACATTGGAGTATCGATCACCGGCGGGTTTGGTGATCATCAGTTTGGCACATTGGAGTATCAATCACCGGCGGGTTTGGTGCTCATCAGTTTAGCACATTGGAGTATCGATCACTGGCGGGTTTGGTGATCATCAGTTTGGCACATTGGAGTATCGATCACTGGCGGGTTTGGTGATCATCAGATTGGCACATTGGAGTATCGATCACTGGTGGGTTTGGTGATCATCAGTTTGGCACATTGGAGTATCGATCACCGGCGGGTTTGGTGATCATCAGTTTGGCACATTGGAGTATCGATCACCGGCAGGTTTGGTCATCATCCCTTTGACAAATTGAAGTATCGATCACCGGCGAGTCTGGTCATCATCCATTTGGCTTATAGGAGTATCGATCACCGGCGAGTTTGGTCATCATCAGTTTGGCACATTGGAGTATCGATCATCGGCAGATTTGGTCATCATCACTTTGACAAATTGGAGTATCGATCACCGGCGAGTTTGGTCATCATCAGCATGGCCTATTAGAGTATCGATCACCGGCGGCTCTGGTCATCATCAATTTGGCACATTGGAGTATCGATCACCAGCGAGTTTGGCCATCATCAGTTTGGCATATTAGAGTATCGATCACCGGCGGATCTGGTCATCATCAGTTTGGCACATTGAAGTATTGATCACCGGCGAGTTTGGTCATCATCAGTTTGGTATATTAGAGTATCGATCACCGGCGGATCTGGTCATCATCAGTTTGGTATATTAGAGTATCGATCACCGGCGGATCTGGTCATCAAGGTGTTTATTTCCTATCAAGTGCTCTCAAAATGACAGTATGTCTTGACCGCTTATGTTACTTGATTTGTTTCAGAAGAGAATACCCTAATTATTTGAGAATGGTTTAATACACTGTCAGAAAAAAGGTTTATAGAAACGAAAAATTTCCGTATTTGTACATGTCATCCAGGCTTGTGGGGTGGGAGAATGAACGTAACTTAATGGGGGCGTGGGGTGTTACACCCACTAGAAATTTGTGTTCTTCGGGCAATTTCAATTTTGACTATTTCGTAGGGCAAAAACAATGTCCCAGTATTGAAAAAATGTGGGAAAGTTAATGTGGTTATACCTTTATGCTTTTTTTCGCAAAAAGACCAAATACTTTTTAAAATGCATAATGTTATAGTTGTTTTGTTATCGTTATGGCCTACGGGTCCCCCACCCCCTCCCCTCCCCCCAGTGTTGGACAGCTACTGGTATAAGTCGGGCAGAGATGTATAGAATGTCGGATGTACTTGTATCAGAGTGTATATCAGCAGATCAGTCATGCCCAACTCAGATACATGTTACAATATGAAAATTGAGAAAGTTCGGGCAAAATTGTGCAGCGTTCATGGGTGAAGCCTTTAATTTATCTCAATTTTCAGGAGAAATTTCTCATCTACATACCTGTTTTGAAATGGAAACGTAAAGATATTAACATGAAAATCAAGATTGTCTTCTTTTCATAACTTAAATTTTTCCAGTTTGTGTTGATTTTCAGCCATTTTGGGGCATCAAATACAATAAAACTTCGGAGCTTCCGGGGGCTTAGCCCCTGGATCCATTCCAAGGGTCCCTCCTGGATTCCTACCCTTGCTTTACCCCAGGACCCCACGATGTTTCATTAACATTTTGAAACGTGTTAATTTTAAGCCATTTAGAGGGAATTAAAAACAAGAAATCTTCAGACCAAGGCTCCACTCGTGATCGCCTACACAATTTGGCCCGATTTTTTTAAATTTTAAGGGGAAATTTATCTTCTGTCTGTTTAGAAACGATAACCTATAGATGTTAAGATGAGATTTTGAAATTGTCTTCTTAGTTATCATCCGAGTCACTTAAATGTTGTCAGTTTGTGTTGATTTTAAATTATATTGTGGCAACAAAAACAAGAAATTCCCAGAGCTTCCGGGCAGGGGCTTCGAATCCTGGATCCCTACCAGGGTTTCGCCCCTGGACGCCGACAGGGACCTCTAAACGGGTAAAAGCTGTTTTGTAGTTCCGTGTTTGGTAATAGAGTACTGTTCCCCAAGTCAAAATGTCTGGCGATGATACTGATTGGCAGAGGGAGGGAAGAGGGGGAGGGGAGGTAGGTATGTTCCTAATTGTGTGATTGTAAACATTTCCATGTATAGAGAAGTCGGGCAGGTGCAAATTTTCGTCAGGAAAATTTGTCTTACCTACGATCAAAGTTAAGTCACGCCCTGGGTGGGAGATCTAGGGCTGGTGTCATTATTTTGCTCAAGGACCTGGCTATATATAATTTAAAGGTCACATATCGTGCTAACATGGACAGTAAGATACAATACAAATCTGAAAACCAATCAATAACGGCAGCAAAGTGACTAGCATACCCTTCACACACACCCCCTCACACGCGCGCGCACACACACACACACACACACACATATATATATATATATATATATATATATATATATATACATGAAATGAATATATATGTATGAAAATCAGATAAATCTCACAAATATTTTGTTTTCTGTGATTTTTATTCTATTTTTATTCCGTAACAGGCTAATATAAAACTTGTTCACATATATGTAGTTCAAAAGCACACTATACGTAGCTGAGCGTGGGCTCTTATTGGGAAGAAACTACTCATAAAAAGGGTCAATTATATTTTGTAAGCGCCCCAGGGGTTTATTACATCAAATACGTTATATATATATATATATATATATATATATATATATATATATATATATATATATATATATATATATATATATATATATATATATATATATATATATATATATATATATATATATATATATATATATATATATATATATATATATATATATATATATATATATATATATATATATATATATATATATATATATATATATATATATATATATATATATATATATATATATATTAAAGATAGGAAGATTCAGTTTTTATCAAGTTTCCGATCTCAGGGTGAACCAAACCTCGTCGTAGATCAAAAAGTGATCTTCATATTCGTGGATACAGTGATCACATGGGAAGTGTTGCTAGTCAAACACTTAAGTAAAACAAAATGATCAACAATTCGTAAAATGTTAAAATTATTACTACCGTATATTCGTGTTTGGTGACAGAACTAAAAACTTGATCCAAGGAATAAAGCAATCGGAATGAGCATAAATGATCATGGTGTGTATTTGATTTACACGCATGCAAATTACAAAACAAAGCGTTAATGCATGTGCTATTGTAACTACGCCTTTAGCTACGGAAAAACGTTACTCTTTAAGCTTGATAACGCAATCTTAATTAATAATGCCTTTCTCTTACCTCAATAATGCACTGTATCCCGATGCGTTTTGTATTTTCAATTTACAGCAATTCCTTTTAGTTTCATGTATGGAGAGGAGATAAGTGAATGACATTTGAGGTTAGCGCCTGGGCTCCTGTACAGTTGCACAGCTATCTGGCTGTAGTCCTTTGGGCCCGAGGGGGATATTGACGTTCCGGGGCCCATGTTTGTGTATCGATATAGCTTAATCCTCTTAATTTCCTTATTTGCTTGGACCTGCAGGGTTTACCCAACTTTCCCAAAAATTGAGAAAAGGTGTTTGGTCTGGCATGCAATGAAATTATATCACATAAAGAAAAACAGGCATCCAATTTTCAAGAGCACCTAGAAAATAACTCGAAAGAAGAATTCTTCTTATGAGGTTGGAAGAACTAGGGTCAATGGGCGAAAACTCCCTTAAGTTACCAAATGTTCAATATTTAAATTTTATTGTTTACTTTCCGTTAGAGATAAACGCTTTTGTTCATCTTAATATTAACTATGAGTGGTCACGTATGTTTCGGTTTCAATATTGCTGTAAGGCAACGGATGGCTTTTTAAAACAGAAAAACCCGTTTAGATCTACATTGTTCTTCCGCTGCAAAACTTTAAAAGAGATTATAAATGCT
>JAIGNY010000014.1:0-42500 GCA_020152595.1 Chiridota heheva
AAACTATATCGTCTGTACAAAGTCAGATCTTACCATACATTTTCTTCTAACGTGGAAAACGTTACACAGAACATACGGACATGACTAAATGAGATCGTTTGTCGGGTAATGCAATGTACAATTTTCAATTTAACTTGGAATGCCTATGAAATCTAAAACATCTGGATGTTTTGTTGATTTTTGTAACATTTTCTTATTCAACAATTGGAAAACAAATTCAATTCAAATCCTATTGCACTGGTATTTGCGTTTGATAAGCTCTGTGCATATGATAAGCTTTGCTACAAAAGATACAGCGTTGGAAACAATGTATTTTGTGAATGCTCTTCTGGAAACCAACTGACCAATCTAATTCGTTTTGAAGACATGTTTCCCAAAGTGCTGTATTTTACACACGAACTCATATATGTATCCGCTCAAAATAAGACCCCAACATTTTGAAATTTCATTTTATACAATTTTGTTCATATTTAAACATAAATTTTTCCCTGTCAATTTTGTGTGATTATATTTACATTCATAAATATACTTTTATAATAAAGATATGCTTCCTAGTTTTTTTTTTAAACATTAGAAAAATCAACTGTTGACATAAGTGCTATTTTTTCAAGCACGGGAAATTTACGAGATATACGCTTGTCAAGAAAAGTAATTTTGAAATGGCTCTTATTCGATAAATATATGCCGTATTAGTCCAATTTTGTGCTAATACTTACAAGCATGATATATTTCAATATAACAAAATTCTATAAATATAATAGTTTAGCAATAGTGAAAATCTTTCTTTCAAACTTAGGTCGACCGCTATATGTTGACCTAAGTATAAAGTCGACGAAAGTGCTATATTTAAAGTAGTTAATGTGACCAACGTGTTATTAAAGATATATATATATATATATATATATATATATATATATATATATATATATATATATATATATATATATATATATATATATATATATATATATATATATATATATATATATATATATATATATATATATATGTATATATATATATGTATATATATGTATATGTATATATATACGAAGCTGTATGGTGTAAACCTTGTAGTACCCGATGGGCGTATTCAATAGGGCGCTTCTTTGGAGTGATTTCGTTGTGTTTCTTGTTTTCATTTTCGTTTGTTATTTCCCAATATATTTCTATTTTCGTTACTAAAGCGTAAAAGGAAGCATCCCAACGCGATGACCTGACTTTATTTGCTGGTCTCTGATGATAGTTTTGGGCATTCTTTTACATAAATTGCCCATAAATTTGGGAATAAACCCATACCTTTATTATTTAAGTACAATGAATTCATAGTCATTATGCTGTAAAGGTACTACGAAGAAAAACAAAGAAAATAAATTAAATGTCATTTCCTGTAGCAGCACTTGATTTTAAATTTGAAGTCTTCATTTTCGTAACAATATAAAGCATCTTTGTATTAAGACAGGGTCTATGTTTCTCATTTGGCTGATATTCAGGTATTTAGTGAATACACACTCTTTCAAGATTTCTTGGAACTCATGTTAGACTCTTTATTAAAAAGAATAGAGTGAAGAGGTTTGTATGTTTCCTTGAGTGTAACCATGCAAGCTTGAGTAAAACGAAATAACTGACTGACAAGATTCGTAATTAGACCCAGACGTAACTAGAAATATTTTTTTAAATAAATACACAGGCATCAAGGACAAACAGTAACTTTCTGTCGAAATTGTCATAGAAACAGTAACAGTACTAAAAAATCTTGGTTGAAATTAAGAGTGTCTGCTTCCATATATCATTTAACTGTTAACTCCGATATTTGGGCAATTAAGAGTGTCTGCTTCCATATATCATTTAACTGTTAACTCCGATATTTGGGCAATTAAGAGTGTCTGCTTCCATATATCATTTAACTGTTAACTCCGATATTTGGGCAATTAAGAGTGTCTGCTTCCATATATCATCTAACTGTTAACCTGATATTTGGGCAATTAAGAGTGTCTGCTTCCATATATCATTTAACTGTTAACTCTGGATATTTGGGCAATTAAGAGTGTCTGCTTCCATATATCATCTAACTGTTAACTCCAATATTTGGGCAATTAAGAGTGTCTGCTTCCATATATCATTTAACTGTTAACCCGATATTTGGGCAATTAAGAGTGTCTGCTTCCATATATCATTTAACTGTTAACCTCCGATATTTGGGCAATTAAGAGTTTCTGCTTCCATATATCATTTAACTGTTAACCCGATATTTGGGCAATTAAGAGTGTCTGCTTCCATATATCATCTAACTGTTAACCGATATTTGGGCAATTAAGAGTGTCTGCTTCATATATCATTTAACTGTTAACCCGATATTTGGGCAATTAAGAGTGTCTGCTTCCATATATCATTTAACTGTTAACCTGATATTTGGGCAATTAAGATGTCTGCTTCCATATATCATTTAACTGTTAACTCCGATATTTGGGCAATTAAGAGTGTCTGCTTCCCATATATCATTTAACTGTTAACTGATATTTGGGCATTAGACATATATCTGATATTTGGGCAATTAAGAGTGTCTGCTTCCATATATCATTTAACTGTTAACCTGATATTTGGGCAATTAAGAGTGTCTGCTTCCATATATCATCTAACTGTTAACCGATATTTGGGCAATTAAGAGTGTCTGCTTCCATATATCATTTAACTGTTAACCTGATATTTGGGCAAATAAGAGTGTCTGCTTCCATATATCATCTAACTGTTAACCTGATATTTGGGCAATTAAGAGTGTCTGCTTCCATATATCATTTAACTGTTAACCTGATATTTGGGCAATTAAGGGTGTCTGCTTCCATATATCATTTAACTGTTTACTCCGATATTTGGGCAAATAAGAGTGTCTGCTTCCATATATCATTTAACTGTTTACTCCGATATTTGGGCAATTAAGAGTTTCTGCTTCCATATATCATTTAACTGTTTACTCCGATATTTGGGCAATTAAGAGTGTCTGCTTCCATATATCATTTAACTGTTAACCTGATATTTGGGCAATTAAGAGTGTCTGCTTCCATATATCATTTAACTGTTAACTCCGATATTTGGGCAATTAAGAGTGTCTGCTTCCACATATCATTTAACTGTTAACTCCGATATTTGGGCAATTAAGAGTGTCTGCTTCCATATATCATTTAACTGTTAACTCCGATATTTGGGCAATTAAGAGTGTCTGCTTCCATATATCATTTAACTGTTAACTCCGATATTTGGGCAATTAAGAGTGTCTGCTTCCATATATTATCTAACTGTTTACTCCGATATTTGGGCAAATAAGAGTGTCTGCTTCCATATATCATCTAACTGTTTACTCCGATATTTGGGCAATTAAGAGTGTCTGCTTCCATATATCGTCTAACTGTTAACTCCGATATTTGGGCAATTAAGAGTGTCTACTTCCATATATCATTTAACTGTTAACTCCGATATTTGGGCAATTAAGAGTGTCTGCTTCCATATATCATCTAACTGTTTACTCCGATATTTGGGCAATTAAGAGTGTCTGCTTCCATATATCATTTAACTGTTAACTCCGATATTTGGGCAAATAAGAGTGTCTGCTTCCATATATCATTTAACTGTTAACTCCGATATTTGGGCAATTAAGAGTGTCTGCTTCCATATATCATCTAACTGTTAACTCTAATATTTGGGCAATTAAGAGTGTCTGCTTCCATATATCATTTAACTGTTAACTCCGATATTTGGGCAATTAAGAGTGTCTGCTTCCATATATCATTTAACTGTTAACTCCGATATTTGGGCAATTAAGAGTGTCTGCTTCCATATATCATTTAACTGTTAACCGATATTTGGGCAATTAAGAGTGTCTGCTTCCATATATCATTTAACTGTTAACTCTGATATTTGGGCAATTAAGAGTGTCTGCTTCCATATATCATTTAACTGTTAACCTGATATTTGGGCAATTAAGAGTGTCTGCTTCCATATATCATCTAACTGTTAACTCAATATTTGGGCAATTAAGAGTGTCTGCTTCCATATATCATTTAACTGTTAACTCCGATATTTGGGCAAATAAGAGTGTCTGCTTCATATATCATTTAACTGTTAACCTGATATTTGGGCAATTAAGAGTGTCTGCTTCATATATCATTTAACTGTTAACCTGATATTTGGGCAATTAAGAGTGTCTGCTTCCATATATCATTTAACTGTTAACTCCGATATTTGGGCAAATAAAGTGTCTGCTTCCATATATCATTTAACTGTTTACTCCGATATTTGGGCAATTAAGAGTGTCTGCTTCCATATATCATTTAACTGTTTACTCCGATATTTGGGCAATTAAGAGTGTCTGCTTCCATATATCATTTAACTGTTAACTCCGATATTTGGGCAATTAAGAGTGTCTGCTTCCATATATCATTTAACTGTTAACTCCGATATTTGGGCAATTAAGAGTGTCTGCTTCCACATATCATTTAACTGTTAACCCGATATTTGGGCAATTAAGAGTGTCTGCTTCCACATATCATTTAACTGTTAACCTGATATTTGGGCAATCATTTAACTGTGATATTTAAAATAAGCTTCCATATATCATTTAACTGTTTACTCCGATATTTGGGCAATTAAGAGTTTCTGCTTCATATATCATTTAACTGTTTACTCCGATATTTGGGCAATTAAGAGTGTCTGCTTCCATATATCATTTAACTGTTAACTCCGATATTTGGGCAATTAAGAGTGTCTGCTTCCATATATCATTTAACTGTTAACTGATATTTGGGCAATTAAGAGTGTCTGCTTCCACATATCATTTAACTGTTAACTCTGATATTTGGGCAATTAAGAGTGTCTGCTTCCATATATCATTTAACTGTTAACCCGATATTTGGGCAATTAAGAGTGTCTGCTTCCATATATCATTTAACTGTTAACCGATATTTGGGCAATTAAGAGTGTCTGCTTCCATATATTATCTAACTGTTTACTCCGATATTTGGGCAAATAAGAGTGTCTGCTTCCATATATCATCTAACTGTTTACTCCGATATTTGGGCAATTAAGAGTGTCTGCTTCCATATATCGTCTAACTGTTAACCTGATATTTGGGCAATTAAGAGTGTCTACTTCCATATATCATTTAACTGTTAACCTGATATTTGGGCAATTAAGAGTGTCTGCTTCCATATATCATTTAACTGTTAACTCCGATATTTGGGCAATTAAGAGTGTCTGCTTCCATATATCATTTAACTGTTAACTCTGATATTTGGGCAATTAAGAGTGTCTGCTTCCATATATCATTTAACTGTTAACTCCGATATTTGGGCAATTAAGAGTGTCTGCTTCCATATATCATCTAACTGTTAACTCAATATTTGGGCAATTAAGAGTGTCTGCTTCCATATATCATTTAACTGTTAACCTGATATTTGGGCAAATAAGAGTGTCTGCTTCCATATATCATCTAACTGTTAACCTGATATTTGGGCAATTAAGAGTGTCTGCTTCCATATATCATTTAACTGTTAACTCCGATATTTGGGCAATTAAGAGTGTCTGCTTCCATATATCATTTAACTGTTTACTCTGATATTTGGGCAAATAAGAGTGTCTGCTTCCATATATCATTTAACTGTTTACCCGATATTTGGGCAATTAAGAGTTTCTGCTTCCATATATCATTTAACTGTTTACTCCGATATTTGGGCAATTAAGAGTGTCTGCTTCCATATATCATTTAACTGTTAACCTGATATTTGGGCAATTAAGAGTGTCTGCTTCCATATATCATTTAACTGTTAACCTGATATTTGGGCAATTAAGAGTGTCTGCTTCACATATCATTTAACTGTTAACTCCGATATTTGGGCAATTAGAGTGTCTGCTTCATATATCATTTAACTGTTAACCTGATATTTGGGCAAATAAGAGTGTCTGCTTCCATATATCATTTAACTGTTAACTCTGATATTTGGGCAATTAAGAGTGTCTGCTTCCATATATCATTTAACTGTTAACTCCGATATTTGGGCAATTAAGAGTGTCTGCTTCCATATATCATTTAACTGTTAACCTGATATTTGGGCAATTAAGAGTGTCTGCTTCCATATATCATTTAACTGTTAACCTGATATTTGGGCAATTAAGAGTGTCTGCTTCCATATATCATTTAACTGTTAACTCCGATATTTGGGCAATTAAGAGTGTCTGCTTCCATATATCATTTAACTGTTAACTCCGATATTTGGGCAATTAAGAGTGTCTGCTTCCATATATCATTTAACTGTTAACCTGATATTTGGGCAATTAAGAGTGTCTGCTTCCATATATTATCTAACTGTTAACTCCGATATTTGGGCAAATAAGAGTGTCTGCTTCCATATATCATTTAACTGTTAACTCCGATATTTGGGCAATTAAGAGTGTCTGCTTCCATATATCATTTAACTGTTAACTCCGATATTTGGGCAATTAAGAGTGTCTACTTCCATATATCATTTAACTGTTAACTCCGATATTTGGGCAATTAAGAGTGTCTGCTTCCATATATCATTTAACTGTTAACTCCGATATTTGGGCAATTAAGAGTGTCTGCTTCCATATATCATTTAACTGTTAACCTGATATTTGGGCAATTAAGAGTGTCTGCTTCCATATATCATTTAACTGTTAACCTCCGATATTTGGGCAATTAAGAGTGTCTGCTTCCATATATCATCTAACTGTTAACTCCGATATTTGGGCAATTAAGAGTGTCTGCTTCCATATATCATTTAACTGTTAACTCCGATATTTGGGCAATTAAGAGTGTCTGCTTCCATATATCATTTAACTGTTAACTCCGATATTTGGGCAATTAAGAGTGTCTGCTTCCATATATCATTTAACTGTTAACTCCGATATTTGGGCAATTAAGAGTGTCTGCTTCCATATATCATCTAACTGTTAACTCCGATATTTGGGCAATTAAGAGTGTCTGCTTCCATATATCATTTAACTGTTAACTCCGATATTTGGGCAATTAAGAGTGTCTGCTTCCATATATCATTTAACTGTTAACTCCGATATTTGGGCAATTAAGAGTGTCTGCTTCCATATATCATTTAACTGTTAACTCCGATATTTGGGCAATTAAGAGTGTCTGCTTCCATATATCATTTAACTGTTAACTCCGATATTTGGGCAATTAAGAGTGTCTGCTTCCATATATCATTTAACTGTTAACTCCGATATTTGGGCAATTAAGAGTGTCTGCTTATATCATTTAACTGTTAACCGATATTTGGGCAATTAAGATGTCTGCTTCCATATATCATTTAACTGTTAACCGATATTTGGGCAATTAAGAGTGTCTGCTTCCATATATCATTTTAATGTTAACTCCGATATTTGGGCAATTAAGAGTGTCTGCTTCCATATATCATTTAACTGTTAACCGATATTTGGGCAATTAAGAGTGTCTGCTTCCATATATCATTTAACTGTTAACTCCGATATTTGGGCAATTAAGAGTGTCTGCTTCCATATATCATTTAACTGTTAACTCCGATATTTGGGCAAATAAGAGTGTCTGCTTCCATATATCATTTAACTGTTAACTCCGATATTTGGGCAATTAAGAGTGTCTGCTTCCATATATCATTTAACTGTTAACTCCGATATTTGGGCAATTAAGAGTGTCTGCTTCCATATATCATTTAACTGTTAACTCCGATATTTGGGCAATTAAGAGTGTCTGCTTCCATATATCATCTAATTGTTAACCGATATTTGGGCAATTAAGAGTGTCTGCTTCCATATATCATTTAACTGTTAACTCCGATATTTGGGCAATTAAGAGTGTCTGCTTCCATATATCATTTAACTGTTAACCTGATATTTGGGCAATTAAGAGTGTCTGCTTCCATATATCATTTAACTGTTAACTCCGATATTTGGGCAATTAAGAGTGTCTGCTTCCATATATCATTTAACTGTTAACTCCGATATTTGGGCAATTAAGAGTGTCTGCTTCCATATATCATTTAACTGTTAACTCCGATATTTGGGCAATTAAGAGTGTCTGCTTCCATATATCATTTAACTGTTAACTCCGATATTTGGGCAATTAAGAGTGTCTGCTTCATATATCATTTAACTGTTAACTCCGATATTTGGGCAATTAAGAGTGTCTGCTTCCATATATCATTTAACTGTTAACTCCGATATTTGGGCAATTAAGAGTGTCTGCTTCCATATATCATTTAACTGTTAACTCCGATATTTGGGCAATTAAGAGTGTCTGCTTCCATATATCATTTAACTGTTAACCGATATTTGGGCAATTAAGAGTGTCTGCTTCCATATATCATTTAACTGTTAACTCCGATATTTGGGCAATAAAGTGTCTGCTTCCATATATCATTTAACTGTTAACTCCGAGTGTCTGCTTCCATATATCATTTAACTGTTAACTCCGATATTTGGGCAATTAAGAGTGTCTGCTTCCATATATCATTTAACTGTTAACTCCGATATTTGGGCAATTAAGAGTGTCTGCTTCCATATATCATTTAACTGTTAACCGATATTTGGGCAATTAAGAGTGTCTGCTTCCATATATCATTTAACTGTTAACTCTGATATTTGGGCAATTAAGAGTGTCTGCTTCCATATATCATTTAACTGTTAACCCGATATTTGGGCAATTAAGAGTGTCTGCTTCCATATATCATTTTAACTGTTAACTCCGATATTTGGGCAATTAAGAGTGTCTGCTTCCATATATCATTTAACTGTTAACTCCGATATTTGGGCAATTAAGAGTGTCTGCTTCCATATATCATTTAACTGTTAACTCCGATATTTGGGCAATTAAGAGTGTCTGCTTCCATATATCATTTAACTGTTAACTCCGATATTTGGGCAATTAAGAGTGTCTGCTTCCATATATCATTTAACTGTTAACTCCGATATTTGGGCAATTAAGAGTGTCTGCTTCCATATATCATTTAACTGTTAACTCCGATATTTGGGCAATTAAGAGTGTCTGCTTCCATATATCATTTAACTGTTAACTCCGATATTTGGGCAATTAAGAGTGTCTGCTTCCATATATCATTTAACTGTTAACTCCGATATTTGGGCAATTAAGAGTGTCTGCTTCCATATATCATTTAACTGTTAACTCCGATATTTGGGCAATTAAGAGTGTCTGCTTCCATATATCATTTAACTGTTAACTCCGATATTTGGGCAATTAAGGGTGTCTGCTTCCATATATCATTTAACTGTTTACTCCGATATTTGGGCAAATAAGAGTGTCTGCTTCCATATATCATTTAACTGTTTACTCCGATATTTGGGCAATTAAGAGTTTCTGCTTCCATATATCATTTAACTGTTTACTCCGATATTTGGGCAATTAAGAGTGTCTGCTTCCATATATCATTTAACTGTTAACTCCGATATTTGGGCAATTAAGAGTGTCTGCTTCCATATATCATTTAACTGTTAACTCCGATATTTGGGCAATTAAGAGTGTCTGCTTCCACATATCATTTAACTGTTAACTCCGATATTTGGGCAATTAAGGGTGTCTGCTTCCATATATCTTTTAATTAACTCCGATATTTGGGCAATTATCATTTAACTGTTAACTCCGATATTTGGGCAATTAAGAGTGTCTGCTTCCATATATCATTTAACTGTTTAACTCCGATATTTGGGCAATTAAGAGTGTCTGCTTCCATATATCATTTAACTGTTTACTCCGATATTTGGGCAATTAAGAGTGTCTGCTTCCTTCATTTATCATTATTTAATTAAGAGTGTCTGCTTTAATCATTTAACTGTTAACCCGATATTTGGGCAATTAAGAGTGTCTGCTTCCATATATCATTTAACTGTTAACTCCGATATTTGGGCAATTAAGAGTGTCTGCTTCCATATATCATTTAACTGTTAACTCCGATATTTGGGCAATTAAGAGTGTCTGCTTCCATATATCATTTAACTGTTCTCCGATATTTGGGCAATTAAGAGTGTCTGCTTCCATATATCATTTAACTGTTAACTCCGATATTTGGGCAATTAAGAGTGTCTGCTTCCATATATCATTTAACTGTTAACTCCGATATTTGGGCAATTAAGAGTGTCTGCTTCCATATATCATTTAACTGTTCTGATATTTGGGCAATTAAGAGTGTCTGCTTCCATATATCATTTAACTGTTAACCGATATTTGGGCAATTAAGAGTGTCTGCTTCCATATATCATTTAACTGTTAACCGATATTTGGGCAATTAAGAGTGTCTGCTTCCATATATCATTTAACTGCTCGATATTTGGGCAATTAAGAGTGTCTGCTTCCATATATCATTTAACTGTTAACTCCGATATTTGGGCAATTAAGAGTGTCTGCTTCCATATATCATTTAACTGTTAACTCCGATATTTGGGCAATTAAGAGTGTCTGCTTCCATATATCATTTAACTGTTAACTCCGATATTTGGGCAATTAAGAGTGTCTGCTTCCATATATCATTTAACTGTTAACTCCGATATTTGGGCAATTAAGAGTGTCTGCTTCCATATATCATTTAACTGTTAACTCCGATATTTGGGCAATTAAGAGTGTCTGCTTCCATATATCATTAACTTTAACTCCGATATTTGGGCAATTAACTCATCTAACTTTCCGATATTTGGGCCGATATTTTAAGAGTGTCTGCTTCCATATATCATTTAACTGTTAACTCCGATATTTGGGCAATTAAGAGTGTCTGCTTCCATATATCATTTAACTGTTAACTCCGATATTTGGGCAATTAAGAGTGTCTGCTTCCATATATCATTTAACTGTTAACTCCGATATTTGGGCAATTAAGAGTGTCTGCTTCCATATATCATTTAACTGTTAACTCCGATATTTGGGCAATTAAGAGTGTCTGCTTCCATATATCATTTAACTGTTAACTCCGATATTTGGGCAATTAAGAGTGTCTGCTTCCATATATCATTTAACTGTTAACTCCGATATTTGGGCAATTAAGAGTGTCTGCTTCCATATATCATTTAACTGTTAACTCCGATATTTGGGCAATTAAGAGTGTCTGCTTCCATATATCATTTAACTGTTAACTCCGATATTTGGGCAATTAAGAGTGTCTGCTTCCATATATCATTTAACTCATTTAACTCCGATATTTGGGCAATTAAGAGTGTCTGCTTCCATATATCATTTAACTGTTAACTCCGATATTTGGGCAATTAAGAGTGTCTGCTTCCATATATCATTTAACTGTTAACTCCGATATTTGGGCAATTAAGAGTGTCTGCTTCCATATATCATTTAACTGTTTACTCCGATATTTGGGCAATTAAGAGTGTCTGCTTCCATATATCATTTAACTGTTAACTCCGATATTTGGGCAATTAAGAGTGTCTGCTTCCATATATCATTTAACTGTTAACTCCGATATTTGGGCAATTAAGAGTGTCTGCTTCCATATATCATTTAACTGTTACCTGATATTTGGGCAATTAAGAGTGTCTGTTAACTGTTAACTCCGATATTTGGGCAATTAAGAGTGTCTGCTTCCATATATCATTTAACTGTTAACTCCGATATTTGGGCAATTAAGAGTGTCTGCTTCCATATATCATTTAACTGTTAACTCCGATATTTGGGCAATTAAGAGTGTCTGCTTCCATATATCATTTAACTGTTAACTCCGATATTTGGGCAATTAAGAGTGTCTGCTTCCATATATCATTTAACTGTTAACTCCGATATTTGGGCAATTAAGAGTGTCTGCTTCCATATATCATTTAACTGTTAACTCCGATATTTGGGCAATTAAGAGTGTCTGCTTCCATATATCATTTAACTGTTAACTCCGATATTTGGGCAATTAAGAGTGTCTGCTTCCATATATCATTTAACTGTTAACTCCGATATTTGGGCAATTAAGAGTGTCTGCTTCCATATATCATTTAACTGTTAACTCCGATATTTGGGCAATTAAGAGTGTCTGCTTCCATATATCATTTAACTGTTAACTCCGATATTTGGGCAATTAAGAGTGTCTGCTTCCATATATCATTTAACTGTTAACTCCGATATTTGGGCAATTAAGAGTGTCTGCTTCCATATATCATTTAACTGTTAACTCCGATATTTGGGCAATTAAGAGTGTCTGCTTCCATATATCATTTAACTGTTAACTCCGATATTTGGGCAATTAAGAGTGTCTGCTTCCATATATCATTTAACTGTTAACTCCGATATTTGGGCAATTAAGAGTGTGCTTCCATATATCATTTAACTGTTAACTCCGATATTTGGGCAATTAAAGTGTCTGCTTCCATATATCATTTTAACTGTTAACTCCGATATTTGGGCAATTAAGAGTGTCTGCTTCCATATATCATTTAACTGTTAACTCCGATATTTGGGCAATTAAGAGTGTCTGCTTCCATATATCATCTAATTGTTAACTCCGATATTTGGGAAATTAAGAGTGTCTGCTTCCATATATCATTTAACTGTTAACTCCGATATTTGGGCAATTAAGAGTGTCTGCTTCCATATATCATCTAACTGTTAACTCCGATATTTGGGCAATTAAGAGTGTCTGCTTCCATATATCATTTAACTGTTAACTCCGATATTTGGGCAATTAAGAGTGTCTACTTCCATATATCATCTAACTGTTAACTCCGATATTTGGGCAATTAAGAGTGTCTGCTTCCATATATCATTTAACTGTTAACTCCGATATTTGGGCAATTAAGAGTGTCTGCTTCCATATATCATTTAACTGTTAACTCCGATATTTGGGCAATTAACAGTGTCTACTTCCATATATCATCTAACTGTTAACTCCGATATTTGGGCAATTAAGAGTGTCTGCTTCCATATATCATCTAACTGTTAACTCCGATATTTGGGCAATTAAGAGTGTCTGCTTCCATATATCATTTAACTGTTAACTCCGATATTTGGGCAAATAAGAGTGTCTGCTTCCATATATCGTTTACCTGTTAACTCCGATATTTGGGCAATTAAGAGTGTCTGCTTCCATATATCATTTAACTGTTAACTCCGATATTTGGGCAATTAAGAGTGTCTGCTTCCATATATCATTTAACTGTTTACTCCGATATTTGGGCAATTAAGAGTGTCTGCTTCCATATATCATTTAACTGTTAATTCCGATATTTGGGCAATTAAGAGTGTCTGCTTCCATATATCATTTTACTGTTTACTCCGATATTTGGGCAATTAAGAGTGTCTGCTTCCATATATCATTTAACTGTTAACTCCGATATTTGGGCAATTAAGAGTGTCTGCTTCCATATATCATTTAACTGTTAACTCCGATATGTGGGCAATTAAGAGTGTCTGCTTCCATATATCATTTAACTGTTAACTCCGATATTTGGGCAATTAAGAGTGTCTGCTTCCATATATCATTTAACTGTTAACTCCGATATGTGGGCAATTAAGAGTGTCTGCTTCCATATATCATTTAACTGTTAACTCCGATATTTGGGCAATTAAGAGTGTCTGCTTCCATATATCATTTAACTGTTTACTCCGATATTTGGGCAATTAATAGTGTCTGCTTCCATATATCATTTAACTGTTAACTCCGATATTTGGGCAATTAATAGTGTCTGCTTCCATATATCATTTAACTGTTAACTCCGATATTTGGGCAATTAAGAGTGTCTGCTTCCATATATCATCTAACTGTTAACTCCGATATTTGGGCAATTAAGAGTGTCTGCTTCCATATATCGTTTAACTGTTAACTCTGATATTTGGGCAATTAAGAGTGTCTGCTTCCATATATCGTTTAACTGTTAACTCCGATATTTGGGCAATTAAGAGTGTCTGCTTCCATATATCGTTTAACTGTTAACTCCGATATTTGGGCAATTAAGAGTGTCTGCTTTCATATATCATCTAACTGTTAACTCCGATATTTGAGCAAATAAGAGTGTCTGCTTCCATATATCATTTAACTGTTTACTCCGATATTTGGGCAAATACTGGAAAATCCAAGACAAATTGTAGTACCGCACAGATAAAAGCATCAATACTGCACCAACACTGATATACCGGTAATGTCTACAGCCTATTATATAATGTCAATAGCATATTATATAATGTCAATAGCCTATTATATAATGTCTATAGCCTATCATACAATGTTTATAGCCTATAACAAACGCTTGGTATATCATCTAGTAACCTGCGTTGGATTTGCATGGGTGGCTGCGCATGATATGTGGTACTTTAAGGCCAGTGATGCTTGCGTGCGTGGGCGGCTACCTATGATATGTGGTACTGCAATGCCAGTGATGCCGGCGTGCATGGACGGCTACCTATGATATGTGGTACTGCAATACCAGTGATGCTTGCGTGCATGGGTGGCTACCTATGATATGTGGAACTTCAATGTCAGTGATGCCTGCGAGCGTGGGTGGCTACCTATGGTATGTGGTATTTCAGTCCCAGTGGCCCCTATACTAACCATTGCTTGTAATATGCCCCCAGTGACAATGTTGAATAAGGTTGTGACCCCTTATAATAACCATTGCTTGTGATATGCCCCCGGTGACAATGTTGAATAAAGTTGTGACCCCTTATAATAACCATTGCTTGTGATATGCTCCCGGTGACAATGTTGAATAAGGTTGTGACCCCTTATAATGACCATTGCTTGTGATATGCCTCCGGTGACAATGTTTAATAAGATTGTGGCCCCTTATAATAACCATTGCTTGTAATATGCCCCCAGTGACAATGTTAAATAAGGTTGTGACCCCTTATAATAACCATTGCTTGTAATATGCCCCCCGTGACAATGTTGAATAAAGTTGTGACCCCTTATAATGACCATTGCTTGTAATATTCCCCCGGTGACAATGTTGAATAAAGTTGTGGCTCCTTATAATGACCATTGCTTGTAATATTCCCCCGGTGACAATGTTGAATAAAGTTGTGACCCCTTATAATGACCATTGCTTGTAATATTCCCCTGGTGACAATGTTGAATAAAGTTGTGGCTCCTTATAATAACCATTGCTTGTAATATGCCCCTGGTGACAATGTTGAATAAGGTTGTGTCCCCTTATAATAACTATTGCTTGTTATATGCCCCGGTGACAATGTTGAAATAGGTTGTACCCCTTATAATAACCATTGCTTGTAATATGCCCCCGGTGGTAATGTTGAATAAGGTTGTGACCCCTTATAATAACCATTGCTTGTAATATGTCCCCGGTGACAATGTTAATAAGGTTGTGACCCATTATAATAACCATTGCTTGTAATATGCCCCCGATGACAATGTTGAATAAGGTTGTGACCCCTTATAATAACCATTGCTTGTGATATGCCCCCAATGAGAATGTTAAAAAGGTTGTGACCCCTAATAATAACCATTGCTTGTATTATTCCCCCGCTGACAATGTTGAAATAGGTTGTGACCCCTTATAATAACCATTGCTTGTATTATTGTCCCGCTGACAATGTTGAAATAGGTTGTGACCCCTTATACTAACCATTGCTTGTAATATGCCCAAGGTGACAATGTTGAATAAGGTTGCGGCCCCTTTAATAACCATTGCTTGTGATATGCCCCCCGTGACAATGTTGAAATAGGTTGTGACCCCTTATAATAACCATTGCTTGTAATATGCCCCCGGTGACAATGTTGAATAAGGTTGTGGCTCCTTATAATAACCATTGCTTGTAATATGCGCCCGGTGACAATGTTGAATAAGGTTGTGACCCCTTATGATAACCATTGCTTGTAATATGTCCCCGGTGACAATGTTGAATAAGGTTGCGGCCCCTTATAATAACCATTGCTTGTAATATGCCCCCCGTGACAATGTTGAATAAGGTTGTGACCCCTTATAATAATTTATGCTTGTAATATTCCCCCGATGACAATGTTGAATAAGGTTGCGGCCCCTTATGATAACCATTGCTTGTAATATGCCCCCGGTGACAATGTTAAATAAGGTTGTGGCCCCTTATAATTACCATTGCTTGTAATATGCCCCTGGTGACAATGTTGAAAAAGGTTGCGGCCCCCCTATAATAACCATTGCTTGTGATATGCCCCCGGTGACAATGTTAAAAAGGTTGTGACCCCTTATAATAACCATTGCTTGTATTATTCCCCCGCTGACAATGTTGAAATAGGTTGTGACCCCTTATAATAACCATTGCTTGTAATATGCCCCCGGTGACAATGTTGAAACAGGTTGTGACCCCTTATGATAACCATTGCTTGTAATAAACCCCAGGTGATAATGTTGAATAAGGTTGTGACCCCTTATAATAACCATTGCTTGTAATATTCCCCCGGTGACAATGTTGAAATAGGTTGTGACCCCTTATAATAACCATTGCTTGTAATATGCGCCCGGTGACAATGTTGAATAAAGTTGTGACCCATTATAATAACCATTGCTTGTGATGTGCCCCCGGTGACAATGTTGAATAAGGTTGTGACCCCTTATAATAACCATTGCTTGTAATATGCCCAAGGTGACAATGTTAAATAAGGTTGTGGCCCCTTATAATAACCATTGCTTGTAATATGCCCCCAGTGACAATGTTGAATAAGGTTGTGGCTCCTTATAATAACCATTGCTTGTAATATGCCCAAGGTGACAATGTTGCATAAGGTTGTGGCTCCCTATAATAACCATTGCTTGTAATATGCCCCCCGTGACAATGTTGAATAAGGTTGTGGCTCCTTATAATAACCATTGCTTGTAATATGCCTAAGGTGACAATGTTGAATAAGGTTGTGACCCCTTATAATAACCATTGCTTGTAACATGCCCAAGGTGACAATAGTGAATAAGGTTGTGACCCCTTATAATAACCATTGCTTGTAATATGCGCCCGGTGTCAATGTTGACATAGTTTGTGACCCTTTATAATAACCATTGTTTGTAATATGCCCCCGGTGTCAATGTTGAATAAGGTTGTGGCCCCTTATAATGCTGGTTAAGAAACTGGTATCGTTTGTATTGATTATTCGTCCATAATTAAAGCTAAGATCATGGGGGCACTTTTACAAAAATTGACAAAAAAGTCCCCTGGAATTTGCACACTTAAACAAATTGTTTACAAATCTGCCCATTTTAAAATGAAATGACCGTTAATACTGACCCACTGTAGGAAGGAAAATGACAACTTTTGTCAGTCCTATGTACGGGAAAATGGGCCCCCATTGGAGAATTTCCCCTTTCCCCTAATAGACCCCCTCCCCCATCACCCTCCCACACACACACACACTTTTCGAAAGCTTCCTACTCCCCTAGTTAATATGCAAATACATTTTCAATTTGGGGAATATTTTACTGGTACGGTCTTCATAATAGTGGTATGATGTATCTATATATTAAGGTCCAACATTTATACATTAGATTTCAAGGTCCAAAAGGTATGTAGGATCTTCATTAAGTTACGCACATAATGATTATGAACTCTTATGGTGCTACGCTTCTGCCTTTTTTTCACAAAATTCCAATCCCAATCCCCAATTTAATTGCCTCTAATGGCATTGCAATAGCCCTATATAATGGCGTACCAATAGCCTCTAACTGCAGGGCAATCGCCTTTCATTGCGTAGCACTCGCCTCTAGTGGCGTAGCAATCGTCTCTAATGGCGTAGCACTCGCCTTTAGTGGGGTAGCGATCGCTTCTAGTGGCGTAGCAATCTCCTCTAGCCCCGTAGCAATCGCCCCTAAGGGCGTGCAATCGTTCAAAGGTTGCACTAGTAACTGTTGATGTGTATGAGGGGAAGGGGGTCTTGAAAACGTTATTTTTAATAAAGTGAATTCCGTGATTTCACCGTCGACAGCTATCAGAAGTCTTTGTGTAAATTATACATATTTGGGTTGTTTAAAATTATTTCAATAAAACAAGGGATCGACAACCCCCTCCCCCCCCCCCCTCTCTTCTCCCTGCCACCCCCCATCGACCTTGGAACCAAACCGCGCAAATTAATTGATAAATTCGGGAGGAAAGGCAATGAAACATTGTGGGTAGTTTGATAATATCCTTATGCAAATATTAACGTGAAAAAACATTCAGCGTTTTGATAGAGAGGCGTTAAACTGCTTACATTTGATTAGAAGCGTCATCAGTTCTCAGTCAAACAAATATAGACATTTTCGAAATATGGATGGCATGCCATGGCATGCGAAATATGGATGGCATGCCATACTTCATCTTAAATTAAACGCTAAGCCCTTATTGTTTTTTTTATATGAGTTTGTTTAATTGCTGCCTTGTAATGGATTACAATTTCTTCTGGGAAGCTTTAGCACGGAGCAATTGTAGTCTATGATAGGCCTATATTGGGAGCTATAGAAGTCTATGATAGGCCTACATTGGGAGGCAATAATAGTCTATGATAAGCCTACATTGGGAGCTATATAAGTCTATGGTAAGCCTACATTGGGAGCTATAGAAGTCTATGATAGGCCTACATTGGGAGCTATAGAAGTATATGATAGGCCTACATTGGGAGGCAATAATAGTCTATGATAAGCCTACATTGGGAGCTATAGAAGTCTATGATAAGCCTACATTGGGAGCTATAGAAGTATATGATAGGCCTACATTGGGAGGCAATAATAGTCTATGATAAGCCTACATTGGGAGCTATAGAAGTCTATGATAAGCCTACATTGGGAGCTAACGAAGTCTATGATAGACCTACATTGGGAGGCAATTGTAGTCTATGATAAGCCTACATTGGGAGCTATAGAAGTCTATGATAAGCCTACATTGGGAGCTATAGAAGTCTATGGTAGGCCTACATTGGGAGGCAATAATAGTCTATGATAAGCCTACATTGAGAGCTATAGAAGTCTATGATAAGCCTACATTGGGAGCTATAGAAGTCTATGATAGACCTACATTGGGAGGCAATTGTAGTCTATGATAAGCCTACATTGGGAGCTATAGAAGTCTATGATAGACCTACATTGGGAGGCAATAATAGTCTATGATAAGCCTACATTGGGAGCTATAGAAGTCTATGATAAGCCTACATTGGGAGCTATAGAAGTCTATGATAAGCCTACATTGGGAGGCAATAGTAGTCTATGATAGGCCTACATTGGGAGCTATAGAAGTCTATGATAGACCTACATTGGGAGCTATAGAAGTCTATGATAGACCTACATTGGGAGGCAATAATAGTCTATGATAAGCCTACATTGGGAGCTATAGAAGTCTATGATAAGCCTACATTGGGAGCTATAGAAGTCTATGATAGACCTACATTGGGAGCAATAGTAGTCTATGATAAGCCTACATTGGGAGCTATAGAAGTCTATGATAGGCCTACATTGGGAGGCAATAATAGTCTATGATAGACCTACATTGGGAGGCAATAATAGTCTATGATAAGCCTACATTGGGAGCTATAGAAGTCTATGATAGGCCTACATTGGGAGCTATAGAAGTCTATGATAAGCCTACATTGGGAGGCAATAGTAGTCTATGATAAGCCTACATTGGGAGCTATAGAAGTCTATGATAGGCCTACATTGGGAGCTATAGAAGTCTATGATAAGCCTACATTGGGAGGCAATAGTAGTCTATGATAGGCCTACATTGGGAGCTATAGAAGTCTATGATAGACCTACATTGGGAGCAATAGTAGTCTCTGATAAGCCTACATTGGGAGCTATAGAAGTCTATGATAGGCCTACATTGGGAGCAATAGTAGTCTATGATAAGCCTACATTGGGAGCTATAGAAGTCTATGATAAGCCTACATTGGGAGCTATAGAAGTCTATGAGCCCCTGGACCCGACAATGGCATATCCTTTTTAAAATTTGGATTTTTGTTTTGTATTTTTTACTTAATTAGGCTTTTGTTTCAATGAATTTGCTCGTGACGATCTGCCCACCATGGTAATGGTCGATCATAGGCACACTACGCGTGGTAATGGTCGACCATTGGCACACTACGCGTGGTAATGGTCGACCATTGGCACACGACGCATGGTAATGGTCGACCACTGGCACACTACGCATGGTAATGGCCAACCATTGGCACACGCCGCGTGGTAATGGACAACATTGGCACACTACACGTGGTACACTACAGGTGAAAGAGACGTTTTAGGATTAACTTGTTTATTTTTTTCCTTGAAACGAATCTTTAGTCTAATGAGCGCAACAACATATTTTTTCTCAAAATGGTTTATAATTTGCTGAGCTATTTTGAATAGTAACAAAGTAGTTGTTGTTTTCATGTAATCTTTTAAGTAATAACTGATCTCTAATGCGTGTTTTAAGTTTTATAAATGGAAATAATTTAAACACAAATTTACTTTCGGACAACAACCCCCCTCTCCCCCCCCCCACACACACAAACACAAACACACCTCAAACCCTCCTTTTGTCTTATGAAGAACAACTGCCGCACGTAACTGAAGTGTCTGCATTTTATAATACAGACCATAATAATCCATGAAATGGATTAATTTTGTAAGATATTCTTGTTTCTAGCAGAAGAAAGATTCACCACACAAATGATCCAAGTAGGAGACAGCGTGGGGTTAAGGCACCTTGACAGTCCGATATCATGTCTCTTAATGGAACATAAATGTTCCTATTAATGGACATGCTTCCGGACTGCTTATTAATGTTATTTCTACAAATGTAAACCTTCTTCCCACTACCTTGTTACCCCTCCCCGTATCTAATTTGTCCCTATACTTTGGGCTTATGACATTCAAATTGTTCGAAAAAATGTGAGCTGATACCAGATTAAATTGTTAAAACTACATGTCCGTGAAGGAATACCGCCCCCACGCTCTGGCTACCGATCGAAATTTCTACAATTACACTAACCATTAAAGCTGCAATTCAATTTCAATTCCAAGATCATTTATTTAAGCCAATCTTTTGCATAACAATAAATACTCAGTTGCACAGAAAATAACATGAATTCATTGGCATGCATAAATCAACGAAACAGACTAAAGAAGAATCTCGGAGAAAACTTGTACAATTGTAGTGTGATTTTTCCCACAACATGGAAAAATAGCTAAAAGTCTCCACAATGCCCAACTCACACTCACCCCCTCCCCAGAGACACACACCCTATACTAACACACCCCACTGACCAGCCCCACCCTATCCTCACCACCTACATTCACTCGCCTTGTCGGAAAGAAATTGCACAAATTAGCAAGTACCACTCTACAGTAAAATGTCACTCTACAGTAAAATTTCATTACACTAAAATGTCATTCTACAGTAAAATGTCACTCTACAGTGAAATGTCACTCTACAGTAAAATTTCATTCTACAGAAGAATGTCACTGTACAGTAAAATGTCCTTCTACAGTAAAATGTCATTCTACAGAAAAATGTCATTTTACATTAAAATGTCATTCTACAGTAAAATGTCATTCTACAGTAAAATGTCATTCTACAGTAAACTGTCACTCTACAGTAAAATGTCGCTCTACAGTAAAATGTCACTTTACAGTAAAATGTCACTCTACAGTAAATTGTCATTCTACAGTAAAATGTCATTCTACAGTAAAATGTCACTCTACAGTAAAATGTCACTCTACAGGTAAAATGTCACACTACAGTAAAATGTCACTCTACAGTAAAATGTCACACTACAGGTAAAATTTCACTACAGTAAAATGTCATTCTACAGTAAAATGTCATTCTACAGTAAAATGCCATTCTACAGTAAAATGCCATTTTACAGTAAAATGTCATTCTACATTAAAATGCCACTCTTTATTAAAATGTCATTTCTCAGTAAAATGTCACTCTGCAGTAAAATGTCATTCTACAGTAAAATTGTATTCTACAGTAAAATGTCATTCTACAGTAAAATATTAATCTACAGTAAAAATCATTCACAGTTAAATATCATTCTACAGTAAAATGTCACTCTACAGTAAAATTTCATTACACTAAAATGTCATTCTACAGTAAAATGTCATTGTACAGTAAGATGTCATTCTACAGTAAAATGTCACTCCACAGTAAAATGTCACTCTACAGTAAAATTTCATTGTACAGTAAAATGTCATTCTTCATTAAAATGTCTCTCTACAGTAAAATGTCACTCTTCATTAAAATTTCATTCTTCAGTAAACTGTCACTCTACAGTAAAATGTCATTCTGCAGTAAAATGTCATTCTACAGTAAAATATCATTCTACAGTAAAATGTCATTCTATAGTAAAATGTCATTCTACAGTAAAATGTTATACTACAGTAAAATGTCCTTCTACAGTAAAATGTCACTCTAGAGTAAAATATCATTTTACAGTAAAATATCATTTTACAGTTAAATGTCATTCTACAGTTAATTGTCATTCTACAGTTAATTGTCATTCTACAGTTGAATGTCATTCTACAGTAAAATAATCTTTTATTAAAGAAGCTGGCGGCCGTATAGTGAGGCGTAGATTTTTGATAATTTCATTTATATATTATATATCTGTGACTAATTTATGTAGATATTTACCAACAGAACACGCATCACATGGCACGACCTCTTTTAAGGAATTTTCACAGGTCTCCAAACATTAAGAAATTCGTCACTTATTCATATGCATTCCCAGTTTGCAATTGAGGATTGATTTTGTATTTATTTGTATTTTTTTTGCATGGGGGGTCAATAACATCAGATTGTTATTAAAACGTCGTAAACGCCGTAAGGCGGCAATGAGCGTGCGCTTTTAACGGCATTGGATCGGCAGGGCCCGCTTTAGGACCCTTTGTAGGTTCAGGACGAAGCCGAGGTAGGGGCTCCGGGGGAAAGCTCCGGGAGCTCTGCGATTTGGGGCATTTTGTACGTCCAAAATATTCCATTTTCATAACATATTTTTTGTAATTATTAAACTTTTTCCCACGCCATCCACTTTAAATAAGAAGAGAATAACTTGCTCTGGTAGTTGATTTAAAATATAATTTACCTTACATAGAAAACAATATTGGAAATAGCTGCAAATTTGAAATTTATTTACATCAAATTAAAAGATTAAATTGAAGTAAAAATAAAGAAAAAAATGGTCAAATTTTAGAAACATTGGGTAAAAATAAAGACAATTTAGCAATATTTCCCAGAAATTGAAAACAACTTCCTGAAATTCGAGGAAATTAAAAATAATTTCCCAAAATTGTCCAAAGATGAATAAATTGATGAACATTTCCCGAAAATGAAAAAAAAAATTTAAAAAAATATATAAAAAATATCCCTCTTGCCCTCCCCCATCCCCTGACAAAAAGAATGATGCGTAAGCTTAGCTACCAACCAAAGTATAAGAATCTTATGATACTCATGAACCTTATGATACCCAAAATGAATATCGTTTTTTTTTTTTTTTTAAACCAGTCATCGGAACTTACCATTAGTCTCCAACTTGCACCGAGTGGTCTCCTATCTCGGTACCAATTAGTACGTTAAACAAGGCCCTGCTATCACACGGTGTGCTCTCGGTACCAATTAGTACGTTAAACAAGGCCCTGCTATCACACGGTGTGCTTTTTACATAATTTTTCACCCATCGCGCTCAAGTGAACAAATTCCAAAAAGTCATTGGGAAAACACGTACAAATTTCGAGTAGGCTCCAGTCGGGATTTAGTAATGTTTATGGTATTCCTTACCGCAAAGGTATGCGATTTAGTGTAAGACATCAATTAAAGTACGCCATCACTTTTCGGTCGCCAGCCCCTTTTACTTGGCAGGACAACAAGATTCCTCTGTTTAAGACGCTTCAACCACACTGGTTTTGTGAAATTATGTATACTGTAGGCTACTCAGTGGAGTGTATAGGGGTAGTGGATATGTCTAGGGGTGAGGTTAGGAGTCCTATCCTCTAAAATGTCTAGGGAGAGAGGATATCTCTAGGGGTGGGGTTAAGGGGATTTAGCCCCTAGAATGTCTAGGGGGAGGGGATATGTCTAGGGATGGGGTTAGGGGGCACCTAGCCCCTAAAATGTCGTAGTCCCCGTAACTTTGAATTTGGCTTTATTGTGTTCTCATAATTTTACTTTCATATACTTTTTATTGTGTTCTCATATCTTTTTTTCACATACTCTTTATTGTGTTTTCATATCTTTATTTTAGAATACCCTTTATTGTGTTCTCATATTTTTATTTTTGTATACTCTTTATTGTGTTATCATATCTTTATTTTTTATACCCTTTATTGTGTTTTTATATCTTTAATTTTATATACTCTCTATTGTGTTCTCATATCTTTATTTCATATACTCTTTATTGTGTTCTCATATCTTTTTTTATATACTCTTTATTGTGTTCTCGTATCTTTATTTCATATACTCTTTATTGTGTTCTCATATCTTTATTCTTATATACTCTTTATTGCGTTCTCGTATCTTTATTTCATATACCCTTTATTGTGTTCTCACATCTCCATTTTATATACTCTTTATTGTGTTCTCATATCTTTATTTTGTATACTTTTTATTGTGTTTTCATATCTTTATCTTATATACCCTTTATTTTGTTGTAGTATCTTTATTTCTATATACTTTTTATTGTGTTCTCATATCTTTATTTGTATATACCTTTTATTGTGTTCTCATATCTTTATCTTTATATACTCTTTATTGTGTTCTAATATCTTTGTTTTGTATACCCTTTATTGTGTTCTTATAACTTTATTTGTATATACTCTCTATTGGGTCTCATACCTTTATTTCATATACTCTTTTTTGTGTTCTCATATCCTTGTTTTTATATACTCTTTATTGTGTTCTCATATCTTTATTTTATGTTTTCTTTATTGTCTTCTCATATCTTTATTTTTATATACCCTTTATTGTGTTCTTATATCTTTATTTTTATACACTTTCTATTGTGTCATATCTTTATGTCATATCTTTATTTCATATATTCTTTATTGAGTTCTCACATCTCTGTTTTCATATACCCTTTATTGTGATCTCATATTTTTATTTTTATATACTCTTTATTGTGTTCTCATATCTTTATTTTTATATACCCTTTATTGTGTTTTCATAGTTTTCATTTGATATACTCTTTATTGTGTTCTCATATCTTTATTTCATATACTCTTTATTGTGTTCTCACATCTCTATTTTATATACCCCTTATTGTGTTCTCATATCTTTGTTTTATATACTCTTTATTGTGTTTTCACATCTCTTATTTATATACCCTTTATTGTGTTCGCATATCTTTATTTTTATATACGCTTTATTGTGTTCTCGTATTTTTATTTCATATACTCTTTATTGTGTTTTCATATCTTTTTATATACTCTTTATTGTGTTCTCATATTTTTATTTTTATGTACTCTTTATAGTGTTCTCACATCTTTATTTTTATATACTCTTTATTGTGTTCTCGTATCTTTATTTCATATACTCTTTATTGTGTTCTCATATCTTTATTCTTATATACTCTTTATTGCGTTCTCGTATCTTTATTTCATATACCCTTTATTGTGTTCTCACATCTCCATTTTATATACTCTTTATTGTGTTCTCATATCTTTATTTTATATACTCTTAATTGTGTTCTTATTTCTTTATTTCTATATACTCTTTATTGTGTTCTCATATCTTTATTTTTATATACTCTTTATTGTGTTCTCATATCTTTTGTATATACTCTTTATTGTGTTCTCATATCTTTATTTTATATACTCTTTATTGTGTTCTCATATCTTTGTTTTATATACTCTTTATTGTGTTCTCACATCTCTTATTTATATACCCTTTATTGTGTTCGCATATCTTTATTTTTATTTACTCTTTATTTGTTCTCGTATTTTCATTTCATATACTCTTTATTGTGTTCTCATATCTTCATTTTCATATACTCTTTATTGTGTTCTCATATCTTTATTTTGTATACTCTTTATTGTGTTCTCATATCTTTATTTTCATATACTCTTTATTGTGTTCCTATGTCTTTATTTTTATATACTCTTTATTGTGTTCTCATATCTTTATTTTTATATACTCTTTTTGTGTTCCTATATCTTTATTTCTATATACTCTTTATTGTGTTCTCATATCTTTATTTTTATATACTCTTTATTGTGTTCTTATATCTTTATTTCTATATACTCTTTATTGTGTTCTCATATCTTTATTTCTAAATAATCTTTATTGTGTTCTCATATCTTTATTTTTATATACTCTTTATTGCGTTCTCATATCTTTATTTTTATATACTCTTTATTGTGTTCTCATATCTTTATTTTTATATACTCTTTTTTGTGTTCCTATATCTTTATTTCTATATACTCTTTATTGTGTTCTCATATCTTTATTTTTATATACTCTTTATTGTGTTCTTATATCTTTATTTCTATATACTCTTTATTGTGTTCTCATATCTTTATTTTTATATACTCTTTATTGTGTTCTCATATCTTTTGTATATACTCTTTATTATGTTCTCATATCTTTATTTTATATACTCTTTATTGTGTTCTCATATCTTTGTTTTATATACTCTTTATTGTGTTCTCACATCTCTTATTTATATACCCTTTATTGTGTTCGCATATCTTTATTTTTATTTACTCTTTATTTGTTCTCGTATTTTCATTTCATATACTCTTTATTGTGTTCTCATATCTTTATTTTCATATACTCTTTATTGTGTTCTCATATCTTTATTTTGTATACTCTTTATTGTGTTCTTATATCTTTATTTTCATATACTCTTTATTGTGTTCCTATGTCTTTATTTTTATATACTCTTTATTGTGTTCTCATATCTTTATTTTTATATACTCTTTTTTGTGTTCCTATATCTTTATTTCTATATACTCTTTATTGTGTTCTCATATCTTTATTTTTATATACTCTTTATTGTGTTCTTATATCTTTATTTCTATATACTCTTTATTGTGTTCTCATATCTTTATTTCTAAATACTCTTTATTGTGTTCTCATATCTTTATTTTTATATACTCTTTATTGCGTTCTCATATCTTTATTTTTATATACTCTTTATTGTGTTCTCATATCTTTATTTCTACATAGTCTTTATTGTGTTCTCATATCTTTATTTTTATGTACTCTTTATTGCGTTCTCATATCTTTATTTGTATATACTCTTTATTGTGTTCTCATATCTTTATTTTTATATACTCTTTATTGTGTTCTCATATCTTTATTTTTATGTACTCTTTATTGCGTTCTCATATCTTTATTTTTATGTACTCTTTATTGTAATCTCATATCTTTATTTTTATGTACTCTTTATTGTGTTCTCATATCTTTATTTTTATGTACTCTTTATTGTGTTCTCATATTTTTTGTATATACTCTTTATTGTGTTCTCATATCTTTATTTTATATACTCTTTATTGTGTTCTCATATCTTTGTTTTTATATACTCTTTATTGTGTTCTCATATCTTTTGTATATACTCTTTATTGTGTTCTCATATCTTTATTTTATATACTCTTTATTGTGTTCTCATATCTTTGTTTTATATACTCTTTATTGTGTTCTCACATCTCTTATTTATATACCCTTTATTGTGTTCGCATATCTTTATTTTTATTTACTCTTTATTTGTTCTCGTATTTTCATTTCATATACTCTTTATTGTGTTCTCATATCTTTATTTTCATATACTCTTTATTAGGTTCTCATATCTTTATTTTGTATACTCTTTATTGTGTTCTCATATCTTTATTTTCATATACTCTTTATTGTGTTCCTATGTCTTTATTTTTATATACTCTTTATTGTGTTCTCATATCCTTATTTTTATATACTCTTTTTTGTGTTCCTATATCTTTATTTCTATATACTCTTTATTGTGTTCTCATATCTTTATTTTTATATACTCTTTATTGTGTTCTTATATCTTTATTTCTATATACTCTTTATTGTGTTCTAATATCTTTATTTCTAAATACTCTTTATTGTGTTCTCATATCTTTATTTTTATATACTCTTTATTGCGTTCTCATATCTTTATTTTTATATACTCTTTATTGTGTTCTCATATCTTTATTTTTATATACTCTTTTTTGTGTTCCTATATTTTTATTTCTATATACTCTTTATTGTGTTCTCATATCTTTATTTTTATATACTCTTTATTGTGTTCTTATATCTTTATTTCTATATACTCTTTATTGTGTTCTCATATCTTTATTTCTAAATACTCTTTATTGTGTTCTCATATCTTTATTTTTATATACTCTTTATTGCGTTCTCATATCTTTATTTCTATATACTCTTTATTGTGTTCTCATATCTTTATTTCTACATAGTCTTTATTGTGTTCTCATATCTTTATTTTTATGTACTCTTTATTGCGTTCTCATATCTTTATTTTTATATACTCTTTATTGTGTTCTCATATCTTTATTTCTACATAGTCTTTATTGTGTTCTCATATCTTTATTTTTATGTACTCTTTATTGCGTTCTCATATCTTTATTTTTATATACTCTTTATTGTAATCTCATATCTTTATTTTTATGTACTCTTTATTGTGTTCTCATATTTTTTATTTCATATACTCTTTCATTGTGTTCTCATATCTTTATTTTTATATACTCTTTATTGTGTTCTCATATCTTTGTTTTTATATACTCTTTATTGTGTTCTCATATCTGTATTTTTATATACTCTTTATTGTGTTCTCATATCTTGATTTTTATGTACTCTTTATTGTGTTCTCATATCTGTATTTTTATATACTCTTTATTGCGTTCGCATATCTTTATTTTACAACAATAACAGACAAAATTACATAACACGACAAAAACAATTTAGCAGAAATCACTTTCAAAGTAAAACTTTACAGAAATAAATTAATAGATTTCCTTTACAAACAAATAAATTCACTTATCCTATTCACGATTAAAGTATTCAAACGACAATGTACTAATGCGATACATGTCTGAGTATTATAGTTCTGTTTTACAAAAGCCAAAAATTCTAAAATAAATTTGGGCTTGATAGACACAATTCAAAGTTTTGTCATAAGTAATGCCAAAAAAACATTGGTTTCTGATACTAATTTTACTTTACGTTCAACCAATATTTTTAATCATCCAAAACTGATATAATATAGCTGTGTAGGACAATAGAAAAGGATACAGCTGTATAGGGCAATATAAAAGGATATAGCTGTATATGGCTATATAAAAGGATATAGCTGTATATGGCAATAAAAAAGGACATAGCTGTGTATGGCAATAGAAAAGGATATAGCTGTATAGGACAATAGAAAAGGATATAGCTGTATAGGGCAATATAAAAGGATATAGCTGTATATGGCAATAGAAAAGGATATAGCTGTATAGGACAATATAAAGGGATATAGCTGTATAGGGCAATATAAAAGGATATAGCTGTATAGGACAATATAAAAGGATATAGCTGTATAGGGCAATGTCAAAAGGATATAGCTGTATAGGCAATAGAAAAGGATATAGTGGTATAGGCAATAGAAAAGGATATAGCTGTATAGGGCAATAGGAAAGGATATAGCTGTATAGGTCAAAAGGAAAGGATATAGCTGTATAGGACATTAGAAAAGGATATAGCTGTATAGGGCAATAGGAAAGGATATAACTGTATAGGGCAATTGAAAAGGATAAGCTGTATATGGCAATAGGAAAGGATATAGCTGTATAGGGCAATAGAAAAGAATATAGCTGTATAGGACAATAGAAAAGGATATAGCTGCATAGGGTAATAGAAAAGGATATAGCTGTATAGGGCAATAAAAAAGGACAAAGCTATATAGGGCAAAAGAAAATGATATAAGTGTATAGGGCAATTGAAATTAATATAGCTGTATAGGACAATTGAAAATAATATAGCTGTACATGGCAATAGCAAAGGATATAGCTGTATACGGCAATAGAAAAGGATATAGCTGTATAGGGCAATAGGAAGGAATATAGCTGTATAGGGCAATAGAAAACGATATAGCTGTATAGTACTATAAGAAAGGATATAACTGTATAGGGCAATTAAAAAGGATATAGCTGTATAGGGCAATAGGAAAAGATATAGCTGTATAGGGCAATAGGAAAGGATATAGCTGTATAGGGCAACAGAAAAGGATATATCTGTATAGGGCAGTAGGAAAGGGTGTAGCTGTATATGGCAATAGGAAAGGATATAAGTGTATTGGGCAATAACAAAGGATATAGCTGTATAGAGCAATAGAAAAGGATATAGCTGTATAGGGAAATAGGAAAGGATATAGCTGTATAGGACAATAAACAGGATAAAGCTGTATAGAGCAATAGAAAAGGATACAACTGTATAGGGCAATAGGAAAGGATATAGCTGTATAGGGCAATAGAAAAGGATATAGCTGTATAGGGCAATAGAAAAGGATATAGCTGTATAGGACAATGGTAAGGGATATAGCTTTATTAGTCCAAGAGCATGCCTACTAATGGGAACATAAATGTTCCTATTAATTGTAACATTTTGCTACATGAAAGCCGCCAATTTGTGATATTTCCCATGATCTTTTGCTATCCTAACCTTTAAGTCTGATGCAATGCTACATTTTTCAAATTTGAAATATGTCTGGAAAAAATATCTTTGCTAGGGGAATTTAAAACTTAGTAAAATACCTTCATTACTGTCATGGCTACAACTTTTCCACTCCCATTTGATATGTTCACCACGCCTAGAGCTAGGCTTTTAGGTGCGAAACGGCCATTTTGAAAAGTCAAATGTTTTTCAACACAATAATTTTATTATTTCAAGTACATAGATTAGAAACTATGACATTTTATCGCCACATCTGAATAATATGGCTGCATGACTTCAATATTCTCGTGTGTTATAAATGCTCCTATTAATAGACATGTTGCCGGACTAAACAATATGGCTGCATGACTTTAATATTCTCGTGTGTTATAAATGTTCCTATTAATAAACATGCTCCCGGACTGTTAATAGGGCAATTGGAAAGTAAATGCTGAATAGTTTCACAAATGATTCTTGCAAAAGAAACCCACATCATTATAAGATACATTTATTTTCTTTAGATTTTCATTGCAACTAAGAATCCCCGTAATTTGGTCAAAGCCATGAATATGACTACATAATTAAATCAAATATCAACTAAATGAAATGAATGCATTTTTGGTTCGCGCATGCGTAGCATTATGCGAACCTATGTAATGGCGATTACGTCCGTCCGTCCGACCGTCCACAGATTTGTCCTGAGATTTCCTCAGAAATGTTAAAGTTTTTTGAGAATTCCTCAGAAAGTGTTAAAGTTTCTTCATAGTTCCTCAGAAAAAGTTAAAGTTTCTTCAGATATCCTTATGGAAGGTTAAAATTTCCTTATGAAATGTTAAAGTTTTTCAGAAATACTTTAAATAGGATTAAAGACTAGTTTCCTTAAAAAGTCTACAATACATTTCATATTTTTTAGAAGATAACTGTAAAATGATATAATTTTCCAATATTCTTCAGAGATCTTCAAGTCTCTCTTGTAGTACTTGAGATTTAAAATCCTTAAAATTCTTCAAAATATTTAGGCACCAACAGTTGTATCAGGCATGATTTTTTAAACTCCACCTTAAGTAGTGTTTTCATTTGCATAAGTTGCTACAGTATATGACCTGACCAGACTTTTTTTTATTTAATATGCTTAGTCAGGAAGTGTGACAGGACGTGATTGCATATACACATAGGGAGGGATGCCATGTGGGACATGGATTGGGGCCATGAAGGACATGATTTGATATTTACCATGTTGTATACATTAAGGGCTATATCAGGCATAATTATTTGACTCCACTTTTTTTTCTTATTTAACAACTCATTTGCATATAAGTTATTATATGAACTGACACTTTAATACATAGTATGCTCAATCAGGGACTGTGATAGCTAGGATGAGACTTCTTATGGAGCTTATGGGATGTCATGTGAGACAATCGGGTAGGATGTCATGTGGGATGCCATGTGGGACATGGGGTGGGATGCCATGTGGAACAGGGTTGAATGCCACGTAGGATATGTGGTGGAATGCCATGCAGGACATAGAATGGATTGTCATGGGATGGAATGTCATGTGGGACATGGGATGATATGGGATGTCATGTAGGACATGGCGTCCCACCCCATCTCAACAAGTCATTTGCATATAAGTTATCATATAAACTGACACTTTCATACATAGTATGCTCAATCAGGGACTGTGATAGCTAGGATGAGACTTCTTATGGAGCCTATGGGATGCCATGTGGGACATGGGGTGGGATGTCATGTGGGACATGGAATGGGATGCCATGTGGGACATGGGCTGGGATGCCATGTGGAACAGGGTAGAATGCCATGTGGGACATGGTGGGATGCCACGAGTAACACAGAGTGTGACATAGGTTGGGATGTCATGTGTGACATAAGGTAGGATGCCATGTGTGACATAAGGTAGGATGCCATGTGTGACATAAGGTAGGAGGCTATGTGTGACATACGGTAGGATGCCATGTGTGACATAAGGTAGGATGCCATGTGTGACATAAGGTAGGAGGCTATGTGGGACATAAAGTAGGAGGCCATGGGAACATGGGAATTTGGACATAGATGTGATGCCATGTGGGACATAAAGTAGGATGTCATTGGGACATTAGGAGGGATACCATGTGGAACATATGGTAGGATGCTATGTGGAACAACAGGTGGGAAGCCACTGAGGTATGCCATGTGGGACATATGGAGGGATGTCATGTGGTACATATGGTTGGATTATTGTGGGACATACATGTAGGATGGGATCCATGTGGGTCATAGCGTGGGATGTCATGTGGGACATGAGGTGGGATGTCATTTGGTACATGGGATGTGGGACATAGGGTGGAATGTCATGTGGGTCATAGGATGGGATGCCCTTTAGGACATATGATGGAATGCCACGTGGGACATGGGATGTCATGTGGGACATGGGGTGGGATGCCATGTGGAAGATATGGTGGAATGCCATGTGGGAGATGGGATGGGATGCCATGTGGGATGCCATGTGGGACATGGGGTGATATGCCATGTGGTACATGGGATGCCATGTGGGACTTAGTGTGAGATGCCATTTATATAATTGGCCGGGTTATATAATATGGGTGACAATTTGCATGGGCATGCGAACCATGACGGTATTTACCGTTCTAGTTGAATAAGCTCTTCCATTTTGCAACAACTTTACTTTTGGACCAAACACCTTTAATTTGGGACATAACACCTTTAATTTGAAACATAACACCTATAATTTGGGACATAACACCTATAATTTGGGACATAACACCTTTAATTTGGGACCAATTTGGACAAAAATGATTCAATTTAGGGTCAAATTCTCCATTTTTGTGCCAAACATTTTTTTCCAAGCATCTTCAATTTCGACCCAAAATCCTCATTTTTTGAATGAAAATTTACTATTGAGGGCCAAAAATCTCAAAGTTTGGACCAAAATGTACAAATTAGGATCAAACACTGCAAACTTGGATGTAAGAATATATGATTTTGATGTTTTACGACCCATTAAGCCCCCTAACGCTTAAGCTCACCCCCTTCCCCAAAAAAAGGAAAGAAAGGACATGTCAAGCAGATGGCTTCTGTTTCAAACAATAATCCTTGGCGTGGGCAAAAATTGAAAACGACAAATTTTGAACAGTATACTAGAGTGTTGTAGAAGAAAATGTATAAAGCCACCAAGAAGTGATGAATTAGTCATATGAACAGAAGAAAAAAAAACGAGAAAACAAAAACGGCAACGTTTATTGAGGAATGAAACAAACTTCCGTTGTCGCATGTGAACGTCGAAAAAGTTAGCCTATAATGTATGGCAGAGAGGACAGCTCAAAATTCTTAATGTAATTTTGCAGAATATATATGTCCTAAGAAATTCATTCGACTTGTTCCTCCTGCAGTCCTGCTATAGAGGGTATGGTGGAAATGCATAATCTCTTGGCTATATTCAACAGCTCCCATTCAACTGTTAAAAGAACAGAGATGAAGAATTGAAAAACGATACTGGTTAGCATAAGGTCATAAGGACAATTCATGGCTTTTCTTCTTGTGTTGTCAAAAGTGACAAAAAAATTGCATATCATTTATTTGTAATAATTCTGTTAAGATCAAAATAATGTAAAATGGTCACTTTTTAAGAGATATGGATGACATTTTCATGGTTTATATCATTTTCTTCTGATTAAATTCAAACTATTGTTACAAAATATTTAAGGTATGAATGTAACAGATGCGTGCAGAGTGCAAAACGTGGAACTCGTCCAAAAAGTTTTAGCCTGTGGCCATCGTTCAAACAAATGATGACAGTAGGCCCTATAATAATCACTTTCTGTTTCTTTTCTTTGAACAGATTAACCAGGCCTAGGAGTATGACTAAAATAAGGTAATACGAATCTTAAAATGTAACCCCGAACTTTTCCATTTTCCATTGAGGCTCATCAAGTTCCTCCACATTCCGTAAACTCCTTTGTTAATTCCCTACCAATCCAGTATACAAGTATATCCCCTCTTTGCAGCTCTGTTAAGTTCCTCCCCATCCCGTATACAGATATACACCCTCTTTACAGCTTTGCTAAGTTCCTCCCCATCCCGTAACCCCTCTGTTTGTTAAGTTCCAATGCCGTATACAGGTACATCCCAGTTTTGCAGCTTTGTTAAGTTCCTACTAATTCCGTATACATGTTGACCTCCTCTTCGTAGCTTTTTAAGTTCCACCCCACCCCGTAACCCCGCTTTGTTTAGTTCCTACCAATCCCGTATACAGGTATACCCCCTTTTTGTAGCTTTGTTAAGTTCCTCCCCAACGCATATCCCCTGCGTTTGTTAAGTTCCTACCAATCCCGTATACAGGTATACCCCCTCTTCGTAGCTTTTTAAGTTCCACCCCACCCCGTAACCCCCGCTTTGTTAAGTTCCTACCAATCCCGTATACAGGTATACCCCCTCTTTGTAGCTTTGTTAAGTTCCTCCGCATCCCGTAACCCCCGTTTTGTCAAGTTCCTACCAATCCCGTATACAGGTATACCCCCTCTTTGTAGCTTTGTTAAGTTCCTCCCCAACGCATATCCCCTGTGTTTGTTAAGTTCCTACCAATCCCGTATACAGGTATACCCCCTCTTTGTAGCTTTGTTAAGTTCCTCCCCAACGCATATCCCCTGCGTTTGTTAAGTTCCTACCAATCCCGTATACAGGTATACCCCCTCTTTGTAGCTTTGTTAAGTTCCTCCCCAACGCATATCCCCTGTGTTTGTTAAGTTCCTACCAATCCCGTATACAGGTATACCCCCTCTTTGTAGCTTTGTTAAGTTCTTCCCCAACGCATATCCCCCGTGTTTGTTAAGTTCCTACCAATCCCGTATACAGGTATACCTCCTCTTTGTAGCTCCGTTAAGTTCCTCCCCAACGCATATCCCCCGTGTTTGTTAAGTTCCTACCAATCCCGTATACAGGTATACCCCCTCTTTGTAGCTTTGTTAAGTTCTTCCCCAACGTATATCCCCTGTGTTTGTTAAGTTCCTACCAATCCCGTATACAGGTATACCTCCTCTTTGTAGCTTTGTTAAGTTCCTCCCCAACGCATATCCCCCGTGTTTGTTAAGTTCCTACCAATCCCGTATACAGGTATACCCCCTCTCTGTAGCTTTGTTAATTTCCTCCCCAGCGCATATCCCCCGTGTTTTTTAAGTTCCTACCAATCCCGTATACAGGTATACCCCCTCTTTGTAGCTTTGTTAAGTTCCTCCCCAACGCATACCCCCGTGTTTGTTAAGTTCCTACCAATCCCGTATACAGGTATACCCCCTCTTTGTAGCTTTGTTAAGTTCCTCACCAACGCATATCCCCTGTGTTTGTTAAGTTCCTACCAATCTCGTATACAGGTATACCCCCTCTTTGTAGCTTTGTTAAGTTCAACCCCAACGCATATCCCCTGTGTTTGTTAAGTTCCTACCAATCCCGTATACAGGTATACCCCCTCTTTGTAGCTTTGTTAAGTTCTTCCCCAACGCATACCCCCCGTGTTTGTTAAGTTCCTACCAATCCCGTATACAGGTATACCCCCTCTTTGTAGCTTTGTTAAGTTCCTCCCCAACGCATATCCCCCGTGTTTGTTAAGTTCCTACCAATCCCGTATACAGGTATACCCCCTCTCTGTAGCTTTGTTAATTTCCTCCCCAGCGCATATCCCCCGTGTTTGTTAAGTTCCTACCAATCCCGTATACAGGTATACCACCTCTTTGTAGCTTTGTTAAGTTCTTTCCCAACGCATATCCCCCGTGTTTGTTAAGTTCCTACCAATCCCGTATACAGGTATACCCCCTCTTTGTAGCTTTGTTAAGTTCTTCCCCAACGCATATCCCCCGTGTTTGTTAAGTTCCTACCAATCCCGTATACAGGTATACCCCCTCTTTGTAGCTTTGTTAAGTTCTTCCCCAACGCATATCCCCCGTGTTTGTTAAGTTCCTACCAATCCCGTATACAGGTATACCCTCTCTTCGTAGCTTTTTAAGTTCCACCCCACCCCGTAACCCCCGCTTTGTTAAGTTCCTACCAATCCCGTATACAGGTATACCCCCTCTTTGTAGCTTTGTTAAGTTCTTTCCCAACGCATATCCCCCGTGTTTGTTAAGTTCCTACCAATCCCGTATACAGGTATACCCCCTCTTTGTAGCTCCGTTAAGTTCCTCCCCAACGCATATCCCCTGTGTTTGTTAAGTTCCTACCAATCCCGTATACAGGTATACCCCCTCTTTGTAGCTTTGTTAAGTTCTTCCCCAACGCATATCCCCTGTGTTTGTTAAGTTCCTACCAATCCCGTATACAGGTATACCCCCTCTCTGTAGCTTTGTTAATTTCCTCCCCATCGCATATCCCCCGTGTTTGTTAAGTTCCTACCAATCCCGTATACAGGTATACCCCCTCTCTGTAGCTTTGTTAATTTCCTCCCCAGCGCATATCCCCCGTGTTTGTTAAGTTCCTACCAATCCCGTATACAGGTATACCCCCTCTCTGTAGCTTTGTTAATTTCCTCCCCAGCGCATATCCCCCGTGTTTGTTAAGTTCCTACCAATCCCGTATACAGGTATACCCCCTCTTTGTAGCTTTGTTAAGTTCTTTCCCAACGCATATCCCCCGTGTTTGTTAAGTTCCTACCAATCCCGTATACAGGTATACCCCCTCTTTGTAGCTCCGTTAAGTTCCTCCCCAACGCATATCCCCTGTGTTTGTTAAGTTCCTACCAATCCCGTATACAGGTATACCCCCTCTTTGTAGCTTTGTTAAGTTCTTCCCCAACGCATATCCCCTGTGTTTGTTAAGTTCCTACCAATCCCGTATACAGGTATACCCCCTCTTTGTAACTTTCTTAAGTTCTTCCCCAACGCATATCCCCTGTGTTTGTTAAGTTCCTACCAATCCCGTATACAGGTATACCCCCTCTTTGTAGCTTTGTTAAGTTCTTCCCCAACGCATATCCCCTGTGTTTGTTAAGTTCCTACCAATCCCGTATACAGGTATACCCCCTCTTTGTAACTTTCTTAAGTTCTTCCCCAACGTATATCCCCTGTGTTTGTTAAGTTCCTACCATCCCGTATACAGGTATACCCCCTCTTTGTAGCTTTGTTAAGTTCCTCCCCAACGCATATCCCCCGTGTTTGTTAAGTTCCTACCAATCCCGTATACAGGTATACCCCCTCTTTTTAGCTCCGTTAAGTTCCTCTCCAACGCATATCCCCTGTGTTTGTTAAGTTCCTACCAATCCCGTATACAGGTATACCCCCTCTTTGTAGCTTTGTTAATTTTCTCCTCATCTGGTATCCCCCTCTTTGTTGATTTCCTACCCACCCCGTATACAGGTATACCCACTCTTTGCAGCTTTGTTATGTTCCTCTCTAACGCGTATCCCCTCTATTTGTTAACTTCCTACCCATCCCGTATACAGGTATACCGCCTCTTTGCAGCTTTGTTAAGTCCTACCTATTCCGCATACAGGTATACCCAGTCCTTGCAGTTTTGTTAAGATTCTCCCCATCCCGTGTCCCCCTCTTTATTAAGTTCCTACCCATCCCGTATACAGGTATACCCCTCTTTGCAGCTTTGTCATACACCCTCTTTGCCAAATATTGGAAGTAAAATAACATATCTCTATATCAGGATGCTTTTGTTTGAAATATTTTTAACCTACTAATTGCGTTCTTCCCGAAAAGACTTCGCTATTAAGTGTGATACCTTTATCTATCATGCTAAGAGTGAACTATTAAGTGTGATATCTTTATGTATTATGCTGAGGGTTAGCTATTAAGTGTGATATCTTTATGTATTATACTGAGGGTTAGCTATTAAGTGTGATATCTTTATGTATTATGCTGAGGGTTAGCTATTAAGTGTGATATCTTTATGTATTATGCTGAGGTTAGCTATTAAGTGTGATATCTTTATGTATTATGCTGAGGGTTAGCTATTAAGTGTGATATCTTTATCTATCATGCTAAGAGTGAACTATTAAGTGTGATATCTTTATGTATTATGCTGAGGGTTAGCTATTAAGTGTGATATCTTTATCTATCATGCTAAGAGTGAACTATTAAGTGTGATATCTTTATGTATTATGCTGAGGGTTAGCTATTAAGTGTGATATCTTTATGTATTATACTGAGGGTTAGCTATTAAGTGTGATATCTTTATGTATTATGCTGAGGGTTAGCTATTAAGTGTGATATCTTTATGTATTATGCTGAGGTTAGCTATTAAGTGTGATATCTTTATGTATTATGCTGAGGGTTAGCTATTAAGTGTGATATCTTTATCTATCATGCTAAGAGTGAACTATTAAGTGTGATATCTTTATGTATTATGCTGAGGGTTAGCTATTAAGTGTGATACCATTATCTATCATGCTAAGAGTGAACTATTAAGTGTGATATCTTTATGTATCATGCTGAGGGTTAGCTATTAAGTGTGATATCTTTATGTATTATGCTGAGGGTTAGCTATTAAGTGTGATATCTTTATCTATCATGCTAAGAGTGAACTATTAAGTGTGATATCTTTATGTATTATGCTGTGGGTTAGCTATTAAGTGTGATATCTTTATGTATTATACTGAGGGTTAGCTATTAAGTGTGATATCTTTATGTATTATACTGAGGGTTAGCTATTAAGTGTGATATCTTTATGTATTATGCTGAGGGTTAGCTATTAAGTGTGATATCTTTATGTATTATGCTAAGAGTGAACTATTAAGTGTGATATCTTTATGTATTATGCTGAGGGTTAGCTATTAAGTGTGATACCTTTATCTATCATGCTAAGAGTGAACTATTAAGTGTGATATCTTTATGTATCATGCTGAGGGTTAGCTATTAAGTGTGATATCTTTATGTATTATGCTGAGGGTTAGCTATTAAGTGTGATATCTTTATCTATCATGCTAAGAGTGAACTATTAAGTGTGATATCTTTATGTATTATGCTGTGGGTTAGCTATTAAGTGTGATATCTTTATGTATTATACTGAGGGTTAGCTATTAAGTGTGATATCTTTATGTATTATGCTGAGGGTTAGCTATTAAGTGTGATACCTTTATCTATCATGCTAAGAGTGAACTATTAAGTGTGATATCTTTATGTATTATGCTGAGGGTTAGCTATTAAGTGTGATATCTTTATGTATTATGCTGAGGGTTAGCTATTAAGTGTGATATCTTTATGTATTATGCTGAGGGTTAGCTATTAAGTGTGATATCTTTATCTATCATGCTAAGAGTGAACTATTAAGTGTGATATCTTTATGTATTATGCTGTGGGTTAGCTATTAAGTGTGATATCTTGATGTATTATACTGAGGGTTAGCTATTAAGTGTGATATCTTTATGTATTATGCTGAGGGTTAGCTATTATCTTTATGTATTATGCTGAGGGTTAGCTATTAAGTGTGATACCTTTATCTATCATGCTAAGAGTGAACTATTAAGTGTGATATCTTTATGTATTATGCTGAGGGTTAGCTATTAAGTGTGATATCTTTATGTATTATACTGAGGGTTAGCTATTAAGTGTGATATCTTTATGTATTATGCTGAGGGTTAGCTATTAAGTGTGATATCTTTATGTATTATGCTGAGGGTTAGCTATTAAGTGTGATATCTTTATCTATCATGCTAAGAGTGAACTATTAAGTGTGATATCTTTATGTATTATGCTGAGGGTTAGCTATTAAGTGTGATACCTTTATCTATCATGCTAAGAGTGAACTATTAAGTGTGATATCTTTATGTATTATGCTGTGGGTTAGCTATTAAGTGTGATATCTTTATGTATTATACTGAGGGTTAGCTATTAAGTGTGATATCTTTATGTATTATGCTGAGGGTTAGCTATTAAGTGTGATACCTTTATCTATCATGCTAAGAGTGAACTATTAAGTGTGATATCTTTATGTATTATGCTGTGGGTTAGCTATTAAATGTGATATCTTTATGTATTATACTGAGGGTTAGCTATTAAGTGTGATATCTTTATGTATTATGCTGAGGGTTAGCTATTAAGTGTGATATCTTTATGTATTATGCTGAGGGTTAGCTATTAAGTGTGATATCTTTATGTATTATGCTGAGGGTTAGCTATTAAGTGTGATATCTTTATGTATTATGCTGAGGGTTAGCTATTAAGTGTGATACCTTTATGTATTATGCTGAGGGTTAGCTATTAAGTGTGATATCTTTATGTATTATGCTGAGGGTTAGCTATTAAGTGTGATATCTTTATGTATTATGCTGAGGGTTAGCTATTAAGTGTGATATCTTTATGTATTATGCTGAGGGTTAGCAATTAAGTGTGATATCTTTATGTATTATGCTGAGGGTTAGCTATTAAGTGTGATATCTTTATGTATTATGCTGTGGGTTAGCTATTAAGTGTGATATCTTTATGTATTATGCTGAGGGTTAGCAATTAAGTGTGATATCTTTATGTATTATGCTGAGGGTTAGCTATTAAGTGTGATATCTTGATGTATTATGCTGAGGGTTAGCTATTAAGTGTGATATCTTTATGTATTATGCTGAGGGTTAGCTATTAAGTGTGATATCTTTATGTATTATGCTGAGGGTTAGCTATTAAGTGTGATATCTTTATGTATTATGCTGAGGGTTAGCTATTAAGTGTGATATCTTTATGTATTATGCTGAGGGTTAGCTATTAAGTGTGATATCTTTATGTATTATGCTGAGGGTTAGTGTGATATCTTTATTATGTTAGCTATTAAGTGTGATATCTTTATGTATTATGCTGAGGGTTAGCTATTAAGTGTGATATCTTTATGTATTATGCTGAGGGTTAGCTATTAAGTGTGATATCTTTATGTATTATGCTGAGGGTTAGCTATTAGTGTGATATCTTTATGTATTATGCTGTATTATGCTGGGTTAGCTATTAAGTGTGATATCTTTATGTATTATGCTGAGGGTTAGCTATTAGCTAGTGTGATATCTTTATGTATTATGCTGAGGGTTAGTGGTAAGCTATTGTGATATCTTTATGTATTATGCTGAGGGTTAGCTATTAAGTGTGATATCTTTATGTATTATGCTGAGGGTTAGCTATTAAGTGTGATATCTTTATGTATTATGCTGAGGGTTAGCTATTAAGTGTGATATCTTTATGTATTATGCTGAGGGTTAGCTATTAGTGTGATATCTTTATGTATTATGCTGAGGGTTAGCTATTAAGTGTGATATCTTTATGTATTATGCTGAGGGTTAGCTATTAAGTGTGCTGAGGTTAGCTATTAGTGTGATATCTTTATGTATTATGCTGAGGGTTAGCTATTAAGTGTGATATCTTTATGTATTATGCTGAGGGTTAGCTATTAAGTGTGATATCTTTATGTATTATGCTGAGGGTTAGCTATTAAGTGTGATATCTTTATGTATTATGCTGAGGGTTAGCTATTAGTGTGATATCTTTTATGTATTATGCTGAGGGTTAGCTATTAAGTGTGATATCTTTATGTATTATGCTGAGGGTTAGCTATTAAGTGTGATATCTTTATGTATTATGCTGAGGGTTAGCTATTAAGTGTGATATCTTTATGTATTATGCTGAGGGTTAGCTATTAAGTGTGATATCTTTATGTATTATGCTGAGGGTTAGCTATTAAGTGTGATATCTTTTATGTATTATGCTGAGGGTTTATTAAGTGTGATATCTTTATGTATTATGTGAGGGTTGATATATTTATGTATTATGCTGAGGGTTAGCTATTAAGTGTGATATCTTTATGTATTATGCTGAGGGTTAGCTATTAAGTGTGATATCTTTATGTATTATGCTGAGGGTTAGCTATTAAGTGTGATATCTTTATGTATTATGCTGAGGGTTAGCTATTAAGTGTGATATCTTTATGTATTATGCTGAGGGTTAGCTAT
>JAIGNY010000014.1:47500-95000 GCA_020152595.1 Chiridota heheva
GGGTCACCACTGCGGGTTTTTTTCATATCGAGCAGATTGGTTACATATCGTATTGCGAATTAGCATGCTTTAGTACCCAAGATTATAGTGGATATTTGTTATCAGTTTTAGGTGATACCAGGAAGCACGAGTTTGTGTTCCTTCGGTAAGTTGTTCTCAGGCTGTTAGCCACTCTGTTTTCACACTTTCATCAAAAGGGATTTATTTACAAGCGCCCCAAAAGGAATTCCTCAATTAGATTGAAACTTAAACATATTTGCTCACTAGATTCTTAGTTTCCTATACTCCCCAGGTGGGCAAAACTATGGCTCTTTTTTAATATTTATTTGAGTATAAACACCACCTAAATAAACGGATAGAATTTGAAGAAGAGAAGAACGGTTAAGTAAAAAAGTAAACTTTTGGACAGGCCACCTTTGACGTATGCTCTTCGGGGTGACACATCTACCCAAGAAGTGGTTCGTAGTTCAGCTGTTTAAAGTCATACTTATATAAAATCATGTTATACAAAAATAAAAATAAAAATTCTTAGTTGTTATATTATTTTGATAATCAGGAACTGCAAAGATTTTGATTTTAGGTGTCAATGCAGGCAAACACTGTAATCTGATAGTCTTTGTTCTGTGGCTTGGAAACAACAATGAACTTCATTTCTTGTTCGCTTTTGTTTTGGTCCATTTGAACACCATTAGTCTTTTTAATCTTGTATGAATAACAAATTGGAAACCCCGTTTTGCATCAAAGCAAAAACATCAAGTAGCATTTAAAGGGAAAAGGTGGACAATTGGTAGAAACGGTAAAGGGATTTAGCATTTGCTCATTGTAAACAAACATATTAGTTTTTCACATTGATGACAATACGATGAGTCTAGAGGGGTGTCCGTGTAAATGCTGTAAGGAGGGATTTTGTTCTAGTGGTTAGAATAAGTTGGCAGGGTTTGACGAGTATGGGCCGTCTTAGGGCATGAATCAACTTTCAATAATACAAGTATAGTTTCAATGTGAAGTCAAAGAGGAGGGCAATTGTCACGTACTTGCTCGATAAGTTAAGTCGCAAGAACAGTCAAGAGTATATCATAATGATGAGATGAGATAAGATATCTCTAGATCAGTGATCGGTACTCCATAAGATAAAAGGTTATTTCTAGATAAGTGTTCGGTGCTCGATTAGATAAATGGTTATCTCTAGATAAATGTTCGGTGCTCGATAAGATAATAAGGTATCTCTCGAGATAACCTTTCATCTTATCGAGCACATACTAAGTTATTATCTTTTCGGGCACAAAAAGGTCTTATGTCTCTGCATATCGGTGCTCAATAGGGTAATACGTTATCTCTAGATCAGTGCTCGGTAAGATAATAAGTTATCTCTAGATCAGTTCTCGGTGCTCGATAAGGTAATACGTTATCTCTAGATCAGTGCTCGGTAAGATAATAAGTTATCTCTAGATCAGTTCTCGGTGCTCGATAAGATAATAAGTTATCTCTAGATCAGTTCTCGGTGTTCGATAAGGTAATACGTTATCTCTAGATCAGTGCTCGGTAAGATAATAAGTTATCTCTAGATCAGTTCTCGGTGCTCGATAAGGTAATACGTTATCTATAGATCAGTGCTCGGTAAGATAATAAGTTATCTCTAGATCAGTTCTCGGTGCTCGATAAGGTAATACGTTATCTCTAGATCAGTGCTCGGTAAGATAATAAGTTATCTCTAGATTAGTTTTCGGCGCTCAATAGGGTAATAAGTTATCTCTAGATCAGTTCTCGGTGCTCGATAAGGTAATACGTTATCTCTAGATCAGTGCTTGGTAAGATAATAAGTTATCTCTAGATCAGTGCTCGGTGCTCGATAAGGTAATACGTTATCTCTAGATCAGTGCTTGGTAAGATAATAAGTTATCTCTAGATCAGTGCTCGGTGCTCGATAAGGTAATACGTTATCCCTAGATCAGTGCTTGGTAAGATAACAAGTTATCTCTAGATCAGTTCTTGGTGCTCGATAAGGTAATACGTTATCTCTAGATCAGTGCTCGGTAAGATAATAAGTTATCTCTAGATCAGTGCTCGGTGCTCGATAAGATAATAAGTTATCTCTCGATCAGTTCTCGGTGCTCGATAACGTAATAAGTTATCTCTACATCAGTGCTCGGTAAGATAATAAGTTATCTCTAGATCAGTGCTCGGTGCTCGATAAGGTAATAAGTTATCTCTAGATCAGTGCTCGGTAAGATAATAAGTTATCTCTCGATCAGTTCTCGTTGCTCGATAAGGTAATACGTTATCTCTAGATCAGTGCTCGGTGAGATGATAAGTTATCTCTAGATCAGTGCTCGGTGCTCGTTAAGATAATAAGTTATCTCTAGATCAGTGCTCGGTAAGATAATAAGTTATCTCTCGATCAGTTCTCGGTGCTCGATAAGGTAATACATTATCTCTAAATCAGTGCTCGGTAAGATAATAAGATATCTTTAGATCAGTTTTCGGTGCTCGATAAGGTAATACGTTATCTCTAAATCAGTGCTCGGTAAAATAATAACTTATCTCTGAATCAGCTTTTGGTGTTTGATAAGATAATACGTTATCTCTAGACCAGTGCTCGGTGCTCAATAAGGTAATACGTTATTTCTAGATTAGTGCTCGGTAAGATAAAAAGTTATCTCTAGATCAGTGCTCGGTAAGATAATACGTTATCTCTAGATCAGTTTTCGGTGCTCGATAAGGTAATACATTATCTCTAGATCAGTGCTTGGTAAGATAATACGTTATCTCTAGATCAGTGCTCGGTAAGATAATACGTTATCTCTAGATCAGTGCTCGGTAATCTAATAAGTTATCTCTAGATCAGTTCTCGGTGTTCATTAAGGTAATACGTTATCTCTAGATCAGTGCTCGGTAATCTAATAAGTTCTCTTTAGATCAGTTCTCGGTGTTCGAAAAGGTAATACGTTATCTCTAGATCAGTGCTCGGTAAGATAATAAGTTATCTCTAGATCAGTTTACGGTGCTCGGTAAGATAATAAGTTATCTCTAGATCAGTTCTCGGTGCTCGATAAGGTAATAAGTTATCTGTAGATCAGTGCTCGTTAAGATAATAAGTTACCTCTAGATCAGTTTACGGTGCTCGGTAAGATAATAAGTTATCTCTAGATCAGTTCTCGGTGCTCGATAAGGTAATACGTTATCTCTAGATCAGTGCTTGGTAAGATAATAAGTTATCTCTAGATCAGTTCTCGGTGCTCGATAAGGTAATAAGTTATCTGTAGATCAGTGCTCGGTAAGATAATAAGTTATCTCTAGATCAGTTTACGGTGCTCGGTAAGATAACAAGTTATCTTTAGATCAGTTTACGGTGCTCGGTAAGATAATAAGTTATCTCTAGATCAGTTCTCGGTGTTCGATAAGGTAATAAGTTATCTCTAGATCAGTTTTCGGTGCTCGGTAAGATAATAAGTTATCTCTAGATCAGTTCTCGGTGTTCGATAAGGTAATAAGTTATCTCTAGATCAGTGCTCGGTAAGATAATAAGTTATCTCTAGATCAGTTTACGGTGCTCGGTAAGATAATAAGTTATCTCTAGATCAGTTCTCGGTGTTCGATAAGATAATAAGTTATCTCTAGATCAGTTCTCGGTGTTCGGCAAGATAATAAGTTATCTTTAGATCAGTTCTCGGTGTTCGATAAGGTAATACGTTATCTCTAGATCAGTTCTCGGTGCTCGGTAAGATAATAAGTTATCTCTAGATCAGTTCTCGGTGTTCGATAAGGTAATACGTTATCTCTAGATCAGTGCTTGGTAAGATAATAAGTTATTTCTAGATCAGTCTACTGTGCTCGATATGGTAATACGTTATCTCTAGATCAGTGCTCGTTAAGATAATAAGTTATCTCTAGATCAGTTCTCGGTGCTCGATAAGGTAATACGTTATCTCTAGATCAGTTCTCGGTGTTCGAAAAGGTTATACGTTATCTCTAGATCAGTGCTCGGTAAGATAATAAGTTATCTCTAGATCAGTTCTCGGTGCTCGATAAGGTAATAAGTTATCTCTAGATCAGTTCTCGGTGTTCGATAAGGTAATAAGTTATCTCTAGATCAGTGCTCGGTAAGATAATAAGTTATCTCTAGATCAGTTTACGGTGCTCTGTAAGATAATAAGTTATCTCTAGATCAGTTCTCGGTGTTCGATAAGATAATAAGTTATCTCTAGATCAGTTCTCGGTGTTCGGCAAGATAATAAGTTATCTTTAGATCAGTTCTCGGTGTTCGATAAGGTAATACGTTATCTCTAGATCAGTTCTCGGTGCTCGGTAAGATAATAAGTTATCTCTAGATCAGTTCTCGGTGTTCGATAAGGTAATACGTTATCTCTAGATCAGTGCTTGGTAAGATAATAAGTTATTTCTAGATCAGTCTACTGTGCTCGATATGGTAATACGTTATCTCTAGATCAGTGCTCGTTAAGATAATAAGTTATCTCTAGATCAGTTCTCGGTGCTCGATAAGGTAATACGTTATCTCTAGATCAGTTCTCGGTGTTCGAAAAGGTTATACGTTATCTCTAGATCAGTGCTCGGTAAGATAATAAGTTATCTCTAGATCAGTTCTCGGTGCTCGATAAGGTAATAAGTTATCTCTAGATCAGTGCTCGTTAAGATAATAAGTTATCTCTAGATCAGTTCTCGGTGCTCGATAAGGTAATAAGTTATCTGTAGATCAGTGCTCGGTATCTAGATCTGAGCTCTGTACTCGATACAATAATAAGTTTTCTCTAGTTCAGTGCTCGGTATCTCTAGATCGGTGCTTGGTGCTCGATAAGATAATAAGTTATCATTAGATCAGTGCTCGGTGCTCGATGAGGTAATTAGTAATCTCTAGATCAATGTTCGGTACTCGGTATGATAAGTTTTCTCTAGACCAGTGCTCGGTACTCAATAAGTTAATAAGATATCTCTAGATCAGTGCTCTTTTTCGAAAAGATATTAAGTTATCTCTTCATTAGTGCTCGGGGCTCCATTAGATCTCTATATTAATTCTTGGTGCTCGATAAGTTATCTGGCACTTAGTTTGTAATGCTTACATGGGAATGCAAATTCTACCCCGGTGCTAAGTTTGTTCACATTGAAGGGTCGTGCAGCTTGATTCCTGAAGGGTCGTGCAGCTTGATTCCTGAAGGGTCGTGCAGCTTGATTCCTGAAGGGTCACCCAGCTTGATTCCTGAAGGGTCGTGCAACTTGATTCCTGAAGGGTCACCCAGCTTGATTCCTGAAGCTACAGGATGAGACACTTTTTTCATCGACGTTTACTTCTTACTTTCCAACCAGAGATTTCCTTTTTTTTGAATATCTGACCATTTGTTTATTTTTGAACTGAAGGCTTATATTGCTTAGAAGAGATCCAATCAGCGGCGTATAATTGCCGCGTATTAGAGGGACAGACTTAAATCTGATCCGGAGTCTTATGTCTCTGCATACAAATTTAATTAAAAATACTTTCATCAATTAGTCACGTGTATAATTTGCCGAATGGGAGGGTGGAGTACGATCTACTCTGCAAAAACGATCATAATTTAAATTAACAAAATCAATAGGTCCATAAAGTCATTCTTAGAGCAGAGGCGGACCCAGAGGGGTGTGTGTTGGAAAAGGGGGGTGGGGGAGCGCATCCCCCTAAAATTTTCTTCAATTGTCGGAAAAATTCATTCAATGTTTGGGAAATATCTTTCAATCTTTGTTAAATTTCCTTTATTGTCGTGCAAGTTCTGAAATATTTCCTTCATCTTAGGGTAATTGTTTTTCGATTTACGATAATTTTGCATCAATTGGCGGTAAATTTCCTTCAATGTTTGGGAAATGTCTTTCAATTTAAAATGGGCGATTTCATTCATTCTCGTGCAAATTTCTTTATTTTTCTGACAATTTCCTTTATTTTACTGCAATTTTTCATCTGTTTTGGTAAAATTTGTTCAATTTTTGGTAATATTTTTTAATTTCTGGAAAATTTCCTTCATTTTTGGGCAGTTTTTCTTCAATTTGGGGTAATTTTTTTTCCATTTTTTTGCAAATCTTAATCAATGATAATCAATTTTTTGAAATTTCTCTAAAGGCTGGGATATTTCTTAAAACATAATGATAATTCAGCTGGCCTCAAGCATTTAGTTTTATTCGTACAAGTATGTAAATTTTATTTGGATTGTATCAAAATTATCGCTGACGAAATATCTTTTATCATATGCATTCACCCATCATCATCGTCATCACCATTACCCTACCATTACCACCACCACCATCTCCATCTCCATCATCATCTCCATCTTCATAATCATCACCATCACCACCCAACATATCCTTATAGGTAACATCAATAGCGATCGAAAAAATACTTTCGTTTTTATGTACATACTTGACTTTTATCAATGTTACCAGCTGAAAAAATTATCAAGAGAAAATATTTAAGACGTAATTGATAATTGATGAGTTAGTTACTGATACAGCAGCTATATTTGCCAATCACATTTACTCAATCCATCTTGAAAGTCATTCTCCCCAGAAGTTTACCTAGATCAACAGGTTTTCTTTTATAACCTATTAAGTCAAACTCTGTAAGTCAAATACAGTTGAAATGACCCATCAGTTATGTTCAGTCACGGCCTATGTCCAGTCACGGCCTATTTGATAGAAAAACTGCTGCCTAAAACAAGAGCAGACATTGCGAATCAATACTGTACACGCCCTCTTCAATAGCATATTGTCTATCACCGACAGATTTGCACCCGTTCACACCTGAACACACAGGCTTCTAGGAGCCGTTTGAACAAAATCACATAATTCATTCAGGCGTTTAAACATAGGTGGATAATGAATGTTTAGTTAAGACCGTCGACTCTAGTTTGCTGTGTAATTACACAGAATGAATTTTGAATTAAGTCAAGAGTTGTGAATTAAGGACTGAATGGGGTCCCCTACAGAGGATAAGGACACAAAAGGCGCTGCAAGGGTTATTCTCACCAACTTTGTAAGAAATCTGTCAAGGTGTGAGTCGTAAGCAGAAAGGTAAATGTTGGATGTTCTTCAAAAGATTTGTTTTGAGAAAAACACAGCTAGAACATCAAGACCTCTGACAGTAGTCCGTGGTTATCTTTGCGGGACTAGAGATTATTCTTACATGCTAATATGTTTCCGAAGTTCCGTTTTCTGGACGTTATATCAGAGATATGTTACTTTAGCTAATATAATTATAATATATTTTGTAAATATTTTCATGTCGTTTGTTTTACTTTTCGCAACGTGGATAAAGACATAGGGAATAAGCGATATAAGCACCCGGATTGGTCAACAAAATCTTCAATTTAATGCTGAGTAAAATATAGATTGTAAAAGTAAGGAGAAAAATATAAAAACAATGTACAAAGGACGATGCAAATGAAAATCGCCAAAAAGTTTAGTACAATTTAAAATTTAAAGACTGATAAACTACTAACTGAAAAACTAGGGAAGAAATGATGAACTACAAAAACTAGGGAAGAAATGATAAACTAAAAAACTAGGGAAGGAATGATGAAGTTAAAAACTAGGGAAGGAATGATGAACTAGAAAACTAGGGTAGAAATGATGAAGTAAAAAACTAGGGAAGAAATGATGAACTTAAAAACTAGAGAAGGAATGATGAATTAAAAAACCAGGGAAGAAATGATGAACTAAAAAACTAGGGAAGGAATGATGAAGTGTAAAACGTTAAAGTAGCCTGCGGTAATACATACCCCACAAAAACATTGCCCAATCTGTCAACTGACTTTCACGTGTATATTAAGCTCAGTGTATAAACTGATAAAGCTTTTCTTCACGTGTATATTAAGCTCAGTGCTTAGAGCTTTTTTTTCTGTTCTTAAACGGTGCTTTTTGCAACCTCTGTGGTATTTTGTTCAATTCATTCATTTGAACCTCGAAATTATGAATGACGTATACCAGTGTGTATGAGTTTATGATGCGTTTTTAAATTCTGCTTTCTTTGCAACTTTTGAAGACATCAAGATGTTTTTGTGTTTTTTTCGTTTGAAAAACACTGGTCAGCTGGCGGGCTGGCAGGCTGTCGGGTTGTGGCTGTCGGGCTGGCGGGCTGGCAGGGTGGCAAGCTGGCGGTGGCATGTGGAATACTCCAAAACTAAGGTAACACCCTTTCTTTGACTTACACCGTGGTATACCAATCATCATTATCCGTGCGCCACCAGTGCCGTACATAACCATTAAAATCCCATTTTAGGGGGAAAGTTCCACCAGGGGACAAAGCTATGTACCAGGGCCGTAATTCTCATCTGGAAAGGGGGTACGGTGGAGGTATGGTCTCTTATCCAAATATTGTGTGTGTGCAGGGAGAAGGGGGGGGGAGAGGCAAATTTTCCCCAAAATTTTTTTTTTTGATTTTACGGAAACGTGTAGGGAGGGGGGGGGGACATGTCCCCCCTGTCTTCGGGAATTTCTGCTTTTTGATATGCAGTTGAAAGTTAAGAGAGAACTCACCGACGGGAGCAATGTAACCACTTCTCAAGGCTACCACTGTGTACGCCCGTGTTTCCTATGGACTGCAGTGACCATTCAGATTGGTGAAGTATGAAAATACTTCTATGGCCTTTTGTATTTAATTTTGAATTAATGTTTCTTCTTCTTTTAGTTAAAACATAGTTTGCATCAGACTTATAGTTAAATCCATCAGAGTCATTAAGCTCATAGGGCCGGTGCTTATCATCGGTTTCCATCAGACTTATAGGCCTAATATGTAAGTAATACTTTCAACTTTTCAGTAAATTATGTACTATCGTCAGAAAAATTAATCTATCCCGCCCGAAAAATAGTTAAAGGGAGAATTAATTTATATTGCCTGAAATAGTTATTTAAAGGAAAATATAATTTTTACCACCCAAAAAAGTTACTTAAATGGAAAATTAACTATACCGCCCAAAAGTAGTTAGAGAAAGGGAACAATAGTTTATACCGCCTAAGAATCATTAAAGTAAAAATTAATTTTGTCTGTATCTGGGCGTAACTTTTCCAGGCGGTATAAATAATTTTTGTCTTTTAATATTTTTGAACCGTATTGATTAATTTTGCCGGAGCGATATGAGTTATTTTCTGCATATGCTGACTATTTTTGGGCGGTATCAATTCATTTTGCCTGGGCGATATTTGACTGTTACGTCATGCAGTCATGATTTATTTGTTGTGCCACCCAATTCTGTTCATTTTAACTACGGTGTCACCCACGTAGCCGAAATGTGGCCCTCACTGGGTAAAACAGATCGACGCGATAAATAAAGACATATACAATACATTTTATATTTCTACTGTTTTCCGATTTATTACTTATTTCTCTTGTACAATTATATACAACACAGCCAACGCTGTGACTATAAACACATTTCTAATGCACTTATTTATTTTCAAAATTATACGCATCTTTTACTCTTGACCTTTGAACTGTTGAAACGAAGCACACATCTCAGTCCCATAACTAAATATGTTTACGAGCATGTCACTTATTTATTCTTTGAACTGTTAAACACCTGAACTCCACACCCAACAACAACATGATAGGTTAATGCCATACACCCTTCTTAGATCATATGTTCAACGGAATATTTAACAATATAAAGGTGCGATATAAGGATATGAAGTTACAATTTTTTGCTTGGATGAATTTTCTACCAATTGCTATTCGCACCTCTTTCGAAATATATTAATAAATACAACAACGTATGGAAATAAATATTTGTGTGGCCAAATGGGAAGGCGACGGGCTAAAATTACCGACTACAAGCAGATAAACTGATAACGGTTCCTTCGGAAAGGCTTCGATTCTCATATGTTATCCATACCATCTTCATCCTTAGCTTTGATTTCTTATTTTTCTTTATCCTGAATAATTTATTAAATTTTCACTTTCATATTTGTCGATTTTCTTAGATTTTTGCTTATCTTACTGACTAATGCGTTTTTTGCTTTTACGAAATACAATTAAATATAAATGCACTTCGATCTACTTTCTATGAAAGACTTTGGAAGATACAAAAGAGAAAAACTCAAGTTACCATGGTAGCCAGCTACCACCTTAAACAGCAAAAACTTAAGTTACCATGGTAGCCAGCTACCACCTTAAACAGCTAAAACTCAAGTTACCAATGGTAGCCAGCTACCATCTTAAACAGCTACAGACAAGATTGCTTAAACTTGAGGAAAATTAAAATATTAATTCAAAAACACTGTCTTTCTAACGATCTAAAATAGATGAAATTATTATGACATAATTGTGCTCCTTTTTCAAAGCAAATCTGTATGACGTCATAATCTAGAGCAAACCTAATCACTGGCGTAGTTACACAACCCGAAGAGCTACTGCCAGAAACATGAAGAGCAAATACAAAGAAGAATTGTGAATGTAAATGTCGATACTTAAAGGATCAGGATCAGCATATAAAAGCCATCACACGTGACTTGTAATAAATTCCCGCTAAAAGAACATTAAAATAATCTAAAATCTCACATGTTCACTAAAACTCCTATACACTTAGAAATTCAAGTAATTTCAATTAAATTGAATCAAAAATGTAAAAAATACAATTTGTTTTATTTGTTTATTTATTCGTTGTTGCATAAGTCTTCTTTTACAACTCTCGTATACTATTAAGTCTGCAAGTACATTCGGCCTAAAGGGTTTTATGTGATTTTTTAATATATATTTTTTAGATGCATAGTTTACATATTTTTCTAACTAAAAGAAAACGATATAGTCGGGCCGTAATTCCCGGTAGGCATGGAAACAGTATGCACAGGGGTCCAACTTCAAAGGAAGGATCAAAATCACTCTTCACTACCCACCCCACCCTACCACCACATATAACTCTTAACTACCCACCCCACCCTACCACCACATATAACTCTTCACTACCCACCCCACCCCTACCACCACATATAACTCTTCACTACCCACCCCACCCTACCACCACATATAACTCTTCACTACCCACCCCACCCTACCACCACATATAACTCTTAACTACCCACCCCACCCTACCACCACATATAACTCTTCACTACCCACCCCACCCTACCACCACATATAACTCTTAACTACCCACCCCACCCTACCACCACATATAACTCTTAACTACCCACCCCACCCAACCACCACATATAACTCTTAACTACCCACCCCACCCTACCACCACATATAACTCTTAACTACCCACCCCACCCTACCACCACATATAACTCTTCACTACCCACCCCACCCTACCACCACATATAACTCTTCACTACCCACCCCACCCTACCACACACATATCGCTCTTAACTACCCACCCCACCCTACCACCACATATAACTCTTCACTACCCACCCCACCCTACCATCACATATAACTCTTAACTACCCACCCCACCCTACCACCACATATAACTCTTAACTACCCACCCCACCCTACCACCACATATAACTCTTAACTACCCACTACCCTACCACCACATATAACTCTTCACTACCCACCCCACCCTACCACCACATATAACTCTTAACTACCCACCCCACCCTACCACCACATATAACTCTTAACTACCCACCCCACCCTACCATCACATATAACTCCTTAACCCTACCACCACATATAACTCTTAACTACCCACCCCACCCTACCACCACATATAACTCTTAACTACCCACCCCACCCTACCATACATATAACTCTTCACACCCACCCCACCCTACCACCACATATAACTCTTCACTACCCACCCCACCCTACCACCACATATAACTCTTAACTACCCACCCCACCCTACCACCACATATAACTCTTAACTACCCACCCCACCTACCACATATAACTCTTAACTACCCACCCCACCCTACCACCACATATAACTCTTCACTACCCACCCCACCCTACCACCACATATAACTCTTCACTACCCACCCCACCCTACCACCACATATCGCTCTTAACTACCCACCCCACCCTACCACCACATATAACTCTTCACTACCCACCCCACCCTACCATCACATATAACTCTTAACTACCCACCCCACCCTACCACCACATATAACTCTTAACTACCCACCCCACCCTACCACCACATATAACTCTTAACTACCCACCCCACCCTACCACCACATATAACTCTTAACTACCCACCCCACCCTACCACCACATATAACTCTTAACTACCCACCCCACCCTACCACCACATATAACTCTTAACTACCCACCCCACCCTACCACCACATATAACTCTTAACTACCCACCCCACCCTACCACCACATATAACTCTTCACTACCCACCCCACCCTACCACCACATATAACTCTTCACTACCCACCCCACCACACCACCACATATAACTCTTCACTACCCACCCCACCCTACCACCACATATAACTCTTAACTACCCACCCCACCCTACCATCACATATAACTCTTAACTACCCACCCCACCCTACCACCACATATAACTCTTAACTACCCACCCCACCCTACCACCACATATAACTCTTCACTACCCACCCCACCCTACCACCACATATAACTCTTCACTACCCACCCCACCCTACCACCACATATAACTCTTCACTACCCACCCCACCCTACCACCACATATAACTCTTCACTACTACTTTCTTTACCTCTGACTTAACATACATCGTCTAAGGAAAAAACATTGTGGAAAAACAAAATGTGTTATGTGCTGAATTCATGCAGAATTAAGAACTTAAAATACACATTATTTCAGACTGCCAATTTTGTACATAGGACAACGTTAATCCTGCCACGATATATTATGTTTCTTCATTTCTTGTGTCTCCACATTTTAAGGTAAACAAAGTATGAACATTTCCAACATCTATTGTTAGATAATTTAGGTTTGTACATTTTAACCCTCCCTCCCTCCCTCCGTATGCCCAACCCATACACTATTGTATAGACCTTTTTTTCAGTGCTCCCTACCCAGTCATAGCTGATCTACGACCGCCAAAAATAGCCTACATCTTTTTGAACCACCCCAATAGTATGCTTATTCTTACATATTACATTGAAGGCTCAGGCTGCTTAAGACAATGTGTTCCAAATATTACCATGCAACCTTTCGGCAACACATCATCACTTTGCTCCTTGCATGCAGGCTGACTGAATGGCTGCATTTCTGCGTGTCGAACAATCTTTTTTACAACATAGCTTTACATATTTACCAAAAATAATCGTGACTTATTCTTAAAATATACAAACAACAGTACACTGTAAAACAGGATGCATAGTTTACCTGTTTTTCTATTAAAAACAAAACAAAAGATCTAGTCGGGCCGTAATTCCCGGTAGACGTGAAAACAGTCCCCTCCCTCCCCACCAGTCTTCCCCTCCCTCCCCACCAGTCTTCCCCTCCTCCCCACCAGTCTTCCCCTCCCTCCCCACCAGTCTTCCCCTCCCTCCCCACCAGTCTTCCCCTCCCTCCCCACCAGTCTTCCCCTCCCTCCCCACCAGTCTTCCCCTCCTCCCCACCAGTCTTCCCCTCCTCCCCACCAGTCTTCCCCTCCCTCCCACCAGTCTTCCCCTCCCTCCCCACCAGTCTTCCTCCCTCCCCTCCCCACCAGTCTTCCCCTCCTCCCCACCAGTCTTCCCCTCCCTCCCCACCAGTCTTCCCCTCCCTCCCCACCAGTCTTCCCCTCCCTCCCCACCAGTCTTCCCCTCCCTCCCCACCAGTCTTCCCCTCCCTCCCCACCAGTCTTCCCCTCCCTCCCCACCAGTCTTCCCCTCCCTCCCCACCAGTCTTCCCCTCCCTCCCCACCAGTCTTCCCCTCCTCCCCACCAGTCTTCCCCTCCCTCCCCACCAGTCTTCCCCTCCCTCCCCACCAGTCTTCCCCTCCCTCCCCACCAGTCTTCCCCTCCCTCCCCACCAGTCTTCCCCTCCCTCCCCACCAGTCTTCCCCTCCCCTCCCCACCAGTCTTCCCCTCCCTCCCCACCAGTCTTCCCCTCCCTCCCCACCAGTCTTCCCCCTCCCTCCCCACCAGTCTTCCCCTCCCTCCCCACCAGTCTTCCCCTCCCTCCCCACCAGTCTTCCCCCCTCCCACCAGTCTTCCCTCCCTCCCCACCAGTCTTCCCCTCCCTCCCCACCAGTCTTCCCCTCCCTCCCCACCAGTCTTCCCCTCCCTCCCCACCAGTCTTCCCCTCCCTCCCCACCAGTCTTCCCCTCCCTCCCCACCAGTCTTCCCCTCCCCTCCCCACCAGTCTTCCCCTCCCCTCCCCACCAGTCGTACCCCTCCTCCCCACCAGTCTTCCCCTCCCTCCCCACCAGTCTTCCCCCCCTCCCCACCAGTCTTCCCCGCCCTCCCCACCAGTCGTACCCTCCCTCCCCGCCAGTCCCCTCCCTCCCCTCCAGTCCCTCCCTCCCCGCCAGTCCCCTCCCTCCCCGCCAGTCCCTCTCTCCCCACCAGCCCCTCTTTCTCCACCACCTCCTTCCCTCCCCACCACTCCCTTCCCTCCCCACCACTCCCCTCCCTCTATCCACTCTGAGATGGAAGTTTTAAACCCTAGTACACAGTCAGACAATGTGTCTTTTTACTGTTTTAGCGCTACATATGTGTTTTGACTCACAGTTTTCTCATTGTGTATCTTGGCTGCCCATGGGTCTCGCTTTCCATGATCCGATAACTTTTTTAACAGTTTAAGAAATATGGAGTGGAGGGCAAACATACAGAAGGGATATATATTCTCCACACACTTGATCAAGTCTGTACATTATTAGAATGTTGCATTTCCATACATTTAAAAGCACTTTCCAGCGACGTAGGAAGATATTTGCCATTGGGGAATGGGAAGTAAGAAGGAAAGATGGGAGGGGGATTTGTTCCTTTGTCCCAACAAACCGAAAAACATGTATGAGTCTCTTATCACTGCACAAAAACTATTTGTAAAAGGAGGAACATGGCGGATGTGCGTAAAATTATTGGAAATTTTGGCAACATTTTCCAAAAATTGCCCAAAATGATGACTGGAAAATTGAAGGAATTTCTTAAAAATGAAGAAAATTGCACAAAAATGGAAGCAAATTTGAAGAAAATGAAGGAAATTTACAAAATTAAAGGTAGTTTCCAAAAGAATGAAGGTTTCCGGAAGAAAAGATGCCAATATGGTGTCTGACTTTCAATCTAGTACTTATTATCTTAATATATTAGTTTCATATAAATATTTTCCCAGGGGCAAAAATTTCATAGCAAGGGGGGAGGGGGAATCAAAAGGAATGGGGGAGTGTTTTCGCACCCCTCACCAACAGCCAAGGTACCAAAATCTTTTCTATATCAATTGAAAAGGTACTTTTACTTCAAGAAACGCATGTCCGCTATGGAACCCTTCACGCTCCGGCCTTGGCTGGTCCCTTATGAAACCGTTCACGCTCCGGGCCTGCCTGCTTCCCTATTAAACCGTTCACGCTCCAGGCCTGCCTCGTCCCCTATTGAACCGTTCACGCTCCGGGCCTGCCTGGTGCCCTATTAAACCCGTTCACACTACGGGCCTGTCTGGTCCCCTATGAAACTGTTCACGCTACGGGCCTGTCTGGTACACTTTTGTCATTGAATCATGATCACTTTAACATGTGTATCCTTTGAGGAAATTAGAATACCTATCAATAAAGATGGCGACGAGATCATGAAGTCCAGATTCGCTGTCGTCATATCCTCTTTGGTCTTTATAAGTTGTAACTAAACATTAATTGTACAGTCCGCTTTATAAGTTGTAGCTTACATTAATTGTACAGTCCGTTTTATAAGTTGTAGCTAACATTAATTGTACAGTCCGCTATATAAGTTGTAGCTAACATTAATTGTACAGTCCGCTTTATAAGTTGTAGCTTACATTAATTGTACAGTCCGCTTTATAAGTTGTAGCTAACATTAATTGTACAGTCCGCTATATAAGTTGTAGCTAACATTAATTGTACAGTCCGCTTTATAAGTTGTAGCTTACATTAATTGTACAGTCCGCTTTATAAGTTGTAGCTAACATTAATTGTACAGTCCGCTATATAAGTTGTAGCTTACATTAATTGTACAGTCCGCTTTATAAGTTGTAGCTTACATTAATTGTACAGTCCGCTATATAAGTTGTAGCTAACATTAATTGTACAGTCCGCTTTATAACTTGTAGCTTACATTAATTGTACAGTCCGCTTTATAAGTTGTAGCTAACATTAATTGTACAGTCCGCTTTATAAGTTGTAGCTAACATTAATTGTACAGTCCGCTTTACAAGTTGTAGCTAACATTAATTGTACAGTCCGCTTTACAAGTTGTAGCTAACATTAATTGTACAGTCCGCTTTATAAGTTGTAGCAAACATTAATTGTACAGTCCGCTTTACAAGTTGTAACTAAACATTAATTGTACAGTCCGCTATATAAGTTGTAGCTAACATTAATTGTACAGTCCGCTTTATAAGTTGTAGCTTACATTAATTGTACAGTCCGCTTTATAAGTTGTAGCAAACATTAATTGTACAGTCCGCTTTACAAGTTGTAACTAAACATTAATTGTACAGTCCGCTATATAAGTTGTAGCTTACATTAATTGTACAGTCCGCTATATAAGTTGTAGCTTACATTAATTGTACAGTCCGCTATATAAGTTGTAGCTAACAATAATTGTACAGTCCGCTTTATAAGTTGTAGCTTACATTAATTGTACAGTCCGCTTTATAAGTTGTAGCTTACATTAATTGTACAGTCCGCTATATAAGTTGTAGCTAACATTAATTGTACAGTCGGCTTTATAAGTTGTAACTAAACATTAATTGTACAGTCCGCTATATAAGTTGTAACTAAATATTAATTGTACAGTCCGCTATATAAGTTGTAACTAAATATTAATTGTACAGTCCGCTGTATAAGTTTTAACTAAACATTAATTGTACAGTCCGCTATATAAGTTGTAGCTAACATTAATTGTACAGTCCGCTATATAAGTTGTAGCCAACATTAATTGTACAGTCCGCTATATAAGTTGTAGCTAACATTAATTGTACAGTCCGCTTTATAAGTTGTAACTAAAAATTAATTGTACATTCCGCTTTGTAACTTGTAATTAAACATTATTTGTACAGTCCGCCTTTGATCGTACTGTACACATCATCCAATGTTGGTCCTTTTAGAGAAGATGGTCCAAAAGACCAATTCGACGATTTCGCAGTTGAATTGTGTGGCATGGTACTACTATAACCGTACGAGTCTATGGTCATTCCATGCGGGGAGATCGCCGATGAATCAGCATGGTACGTGTCTTGAAACGCTGAGCATGTAGGGACTTCCAGTGCTGCCTGTAGCACCGGGACTAACTGACACCGATGCGTGGCTTGTTGAATCATTCTGTTCCACGTTGCTAGAATTGCTGACTGCTGCTGCGGCGCTCATCGGGCTCGGATTTAGGGATGGCGTCGGGTATTGAGGTAACCAACTACTTGAGAATGGATTGGTAGACGAAGAAACGGATGGAAAAGAATTGGCCATGCTCGGCCATGGACTGTACTGTGAACATGATGATGTGACCGAACCATTTGGCGATGCCAGTGATGACCAGGTGTCATGTGGAGGTAGGAATGGTATACCGGATGGTGAAGATTCTGCAGGGTATCCATGACCTGAAATGACAAAAAAGAGGTAAGCAGTTAGGATTGAAAGCAAAAAGACAAAACATTATCTCGTTAGTATGTGCACCATGTGCTTACTTAGTATGTGCACCATGTGCTTAGTTAGTATGTGCACCATGTGCTTAGTTAGTATGTGTACCATGTGTTTAGTTAGTATGTGCACCATGTGCTTAGTTAGTATGTGAACCATGTGCTTAGTTAGTGTGTGCACCATGTGCTTAGAGGAACAATACCATGAGGAAATACAAATAATTCAGAGTTAATATTTCCTTGGTGAATTAACTTCAAGTAATTAAAAAAGACCTTTGGAATCTTCTTTCCAAAATAATCTTTTAAGCTAAATATTAAATTTGTATTAATATTCGAAAATTCATAAAAAGTTGAGAATACATTTGGCATGCTTTTATGCTTAAGAACTCATGTCTATCCAAGTATTGGCCATGCACCACCATACCACCACCACCGCCACCACCTCCACCGTCACCACCGCCACTACTATGGTAACCCAATGGAAAATACTTGTTTACAAAAAAAAAAAAAGGTATGTTATCTTCGAATATCTGATTTCCTGTTGGGGTTATTCAATGCCTAAGTGCGCAAAACTTCTATTCATGACTTTATATGACCCTTTTCATTAAACAGTTAAACGGAAATATATACATCTAAAACACCTTCGTAGATTTGTTTGCTTTAAGAACAAAAAGGAAAGATTAATTCTGTTAAAAAGCCTTTAAAAACGCAAACAAAGAATATGACTAAAAACCACTTCGGTGGTCCTTAATCAAGATCCCTTTTCCGGTCAATAAAATGTACAAATTACTAATCAGTGTAGCGGTCTTTCATTTCGATTGCGTACGTATAGTCTTATTCCTCTAGTTGTCGGCTTTAGATCAAAGATCCCAGTAACAATAGGTGAAAGGTGTGGCTACACAATGAATCAGATGATAACAACACGAAGTGCGTTCACGGGGGTTTTAATCTTTTTACTCTATTAAGAAATTTTATTCACAAGAACATTTTTTTACTTCAAATAGTGGATATATTATCAAATCTAGACCTACGATGATATTTTCGTTTATAATTTATTTACAAAAATAGATCAATCACAAGCCAGTAAAACAGGTGTGAGATGCTCGGTAGAAAGTAAACAAGAAAGTAAACATTACACGATTGTTATGGATGAGATGCTCGGTAGAAAGTAAACAAGAAAGTAAACAATAAACAAATGTTATGGATGAGATGCTCGGTAGAAAGTAAACAAGAAAGTAAACAATAAACAAATGTTATGGACGAGATGCTCGGTAGAAAGTAAATAATAAGTAAGAAAGTAATATTTAGCTTAGTCCATGTTTCCAACAGGTGAATTTCTTAGAAAATCGAAATGATATTTCGTTTTTCATTTTTTTAATGTCTCGATTTCCATTTTTCTTTTAAAGTTTAATGCATTTTAAACAATCTAAGAAGGAAATGTTATAAGAAGAATATTGTTTGGGCATCGTGTTTATACGCGTAATTCGGGTTATTCTACTCGGGCCAAAGTCCTTTGCCTTACACGCGCATTAAATACGCATCTAGGCACTCCGCCTCAACAATATTCTGTAAATAAAGTTTGAGACAAAATCGCAAAAAGTAATGAAAAGAATAAAATATAATGAGAACTTATTCTGAACAGACTAAGTCTTACTCATTTAGGATACATGTTCATATGTTTCCTTTCTGATAATGAACTGATGTACGTCACAGATTCACAAGCGGTCTGACTATAACTAGGTAACTAACAAATATTACTTCATGAAAATAGCAATACACAAAAACTAGATGGCAATGGAGTATTCCCGTGAAAATCGTGAATCCCCAGTGATAGAGGATATGGAAGAAACCTAGTGATAGCGGATATGGAAGAAACCTAGTAATAGAGGATATGAAAGAACCCTAGTGATAGCGGATATGGAAGAAACCTAGTAATAGAGGATATGGAAGAAACCTAGTAATAGTTGATATGGAAGAACCTAGTGATAGAGGATATGGAAGAAACCTAGTGATAGCGGATATGGAAGAAACCTAGTGATAGCGGATATGGAAGAAACCTAGTAATAGAGGATATGGAAGAAACCTAGTAATAATTGATATGGAAGAACCTAGTGATAGAGGATATGGAAGAAACCTAGTAATAGAGGATATGGAAGAACCTAGTAATAGAGGATATGGAAGAAACCTAGTGATAGCGGATATGGAAGAAACCTAGTGATAGCGGATATGCAAGAAACCTAGTGATAGAGGATATGGAAGAAACCTAGTAATAGTTGATATGGAAGAAACCTAGTGATAGCGGATATGGAAGAAACCTAGTAATAGAGGATATGGAAGAAACCTAGTGATAGAGGATATGGAAGAAACCTAGTGATAGAGGATATGGAAGAAACCTAGTGATAGCGGATATGGAAGAAACCTAGTGATAGAGGGTATGGAAGAAACCTAGTGATAGAGGATATGGGAAAAACCTAGTGATAGAGGATATGGAAGAAACCTAGTGATAGCGGATATGGAAGAAACCTAGTGATAGAGGGTATGGAAGAAACCTAGTGATAGAGGATATGGGAAAACCTAGTAATAGAGGATATGGAAGAAACCTAGTAATAGAGGATATGGAAGAAACCTAGTGATAGAGGATATGGAAGAAACCTAGTGATAGCGGATATGCAAGAAACCTAGTGATAGAGGATATGCAAGAAACCTAGTGATAGAGGATATGGAAGAAACCTAGTAATAGAGGATATGGAAGAACCTAGTGATAGAGGATATGGAAGAAACCTAGTAATAGAGGATATGGAAGAAACCTAGTGATAGCGGATATGGAAGAAACCTAGTGATAGAGGATATGGAAGAAACCTAGTAATAGGGGATATGGAAGAAACCTAGTAATAGAGGATATAGAAGAAACCTAGTGATAGCGGATATGGAAGAAACCTAGTGATAGAGGATATGGAAGAAACCTAGTAATAGAGGATATGCAAGAAACCTAGTGATAGCGGATATGGAAGAAACCTAGTGATAGAGGATATGGAAGAAACCTAGTAATAGGGGATATGGAAGAAACCTAGTAATAGAGGATATAGAAGAAACCTAGTGATAGCGGATATGGAAGAAACCTAGTGATAGAGGATATGGAAGAAACCTAGTGATAGAGGATATGGAAGAAACCTAGTAATAGGGGATATGGAAGAAACCTAGTAATAGAGGATATAGAAGAAACCTAGTGATAGCGGATATGGAAGAAACCTAGTGATAGAGGATATGGAAGAAACCTAGTAATAGAGGATATGGAAGAAACCCAGTGATAGAGGATATAGAAGAAACCTAGTAATAGAGGATATGGAAGAAACCTAGTGATAGAGGATATGGAAGAACCTAGTAATAGGGGATATGGAAGAAACCTAGTAATAGAGGATATGGAAGAAACCTAGTGATAGAGGATATGGAAGAAACCTAGTAATAGAGGATATGGAAGAAACCTAGTAATAGAGGGTATGGAAGAAACCTAGTGATAGCGGATATGAAAAAAACCTAGTGATAGAGGATATGGAAGAAACCTAGTGATAGCGGATATGGAAGAAACCTAGTGATAGCGGATATGGAAGAAACCTAATGATAGCGGATATGGAAGAAACCTAGTAATAGTTGATATGGAAGAAACCTAGTGATAGAGGATATGGGAAAAACCTAGTAATAGAGGATATGGAAGAAACCTAGTAATAGAGGATATAGAAGAAACCTAGTGATAGCGGATATGGAAGAAACCTAGTAATAGAGGATATAGAAGAAACCTAGTGATAGCGGATATGGGAAAAACCTAGTAATAGAGGATATGGAAGAAACCTAGTGATAGAGGATATGGAAGAAATCTAGTGATAGCGGATATGCAAGAAACCTAGTGATAGAGGATATGCAAGAAACCTAGTGATAGAGGATATGGAAGAAACCTAGTGATAGCGCATATGGAAAACACCTAGTAATAGAGGATATGGAAGAACCTAGTGATAGAGGATATGGAAGAAACCTAGTGATAGCGGATATGCAAGAAACCTAGTGATAGAGGATATGCAAGAAACCTAGTGATAGAGGATATGGAAGAAACCTAGTGATAGCGCATATGGAAAACACCTAGTGATAGAGGATATGGAAGAACCTAGTGATAGAGGATATGGAAGAAACCTAGTAATAGAGGATATGGAAGAAACCTAGTGATAGAGGATATGGAAGAAACCTAGTAATAGAGGATATGGAAGAAACCTAGTGATAGAGGATATGGAAGAAACCTAGTGATAGAGGATATGGAAGAAACCTAGTAATAGAGGATATGGAAGAACCTAGTGATAGAGGATATGGAAGAAACCTAGTAATAGAGGATATGGAAGAAACCTAGTGATAGCGGATATGGAAGAAACCTAGTGATAGAGGATATGCAAGAAACCTAGTGATAGAGGATATGGAAGAAACCTAGTGATAGCGCATATGGAAAACACCTAGTGATAGAGGATATGGAAGAACCTAGTGATAGAGGATATGGAAGAAACCTAGTGATAGCGGATATGCAAGAAACCTAGTGATAGAGGATATGCAAGAAACCTAGTGATAGAGGATATGGAAGAAACCTAGTGATAGCGCATATGGAAAACACCTAGTGATAGAGGATATGGAAGAACCTAGTGATAGTTGATATGGAAGAAACCTAGTAATAGAGGATATGGAAGAAACCTAGTAATAGAGGATATGGAAGAAACCTAGTAATAGTTGATATGGAAGAAACCTAGTAATAGTGGGTATGGAAGAAACCTAGTGATAGCGGATATGGAAGAAGCCTAGTAATAGAGGATATGGAAGAAACCTAGTGATAGCGGATATGGAAGAAACCTAGTGATAGAGGGTATGGAAGAAACCTAGTGATAGCGGATATGGAAGAAACCTAGTGATAGAGGATATGGAAGAAACCTAGTGATAGCGGATATGGAAGAAACCTAGTAATAGAGGGTATGGAAGAAACCTAGTGATAGCGGATATGGAAGAAACCTAGTAATAGAGGGTATGGAAGAAACCTAGTGATAGCGGATATGGAAGAAACCTAGTGATAGAGGATATGGAAGAAACCTAGTGATAGCGGATATGGAAGAAACCTAGTGATAGCGGATATGGAAGAAACCTAGTGATAGAGGATATGGGAGAAACCTAGTGATAGAGGATATGGAAGAAACCTAGTAATAGAGGATATGGAAGAAACCTAGTGATAGCGGATATGGAAGAAACCTAGTAATAGAGGATATGGAAGAAACCTAGTGATAGCGGATATGGAAGAAACCTAGTGATAGAGGATATGGAAGAAACCTAGTGATAGAGGATATGGAAGAAACCTAGTGATAGCGGATATGGAAGAAACCTAGTGATAGCGGATATGGAAGAAACCTAGTAATAGAGGGTATGGAAGAAACCTAGTGATAGCGGATATGGAAGAAACCTAGTGATAGAGGATATGGGAGAAACCTAGTGATAGCGGATATAGAAGAAACCTAGTAATAGAGGGTATGGAAGAAACCTAGTGATAGCGGATATGGAAGAACCTAGTGATAGAGGATATGGAAGAAACCTAGTAATAGAGGATATGGAAGAAACCTAGTGATAGAGGATATGGAAGAAACCTAGTGATAGCGGATATGGAAGAAGCCTAGTAATAGAGGATATGGAAGAAACCTAGTGATAGCGGATATGGAAGAAACCTAGTGATAGAGGATATGGGAGAAACCTAGTAATAGAGGGTATGGAAGAAACCTAGTGATAGCGGATATGGAAGAAGCCTAGTAATAGAGGATATGGAAGAAACCTAGTAATAGAGGGTATGGAAGAAACCTAGTGATAGAGGATATGGAAGAAACCTAGTGATAGAGGATATGGAAGAAACCTAGTAATAGAGGATATGGAAGAAACCTAGTAATAGAGGGTATGGAAGAAACCTAGTGATAGCGGATATGGAAGAAGCCTAGTAATAGAGGATATGGAAGAAACCTAGTGATAGCGGATATGGAAGAAACCTAGTGATAGAGGATATGGGAGAAACCTAGTGATAGAGGATATGGAAGAAACCTAGTGATAGCGGATATGGAAGAAACCTAGTGATAGCGGATATAGAAGAAACCTAGTAATAGAGGGTATGGAAGAAACCTAGTGATAGCGGATATGGAAGAAACCTAGTGATAGATGATATGGAAGAAACCTAGTAATAGAGGATATGGAAGAAACCTAGTGATAGCGGATATGGAAGAAACCTAGTGATAGAGGATATGGGAGAAACCTAGTGATAGCGGATATGGAAGAAACCTAGTAATAGAGGATATGGAAGAAACCTAGTGATAGCGGATATGGAAGAAACCTAGTGATAGCGGATATGGAAGAAACCTAGTGATAGAGGATATGGAAGAAACCTAGTGATAGCGGATATGGAAGAAACCTAGTAATAGCGGATATGGAAGAAACCTAGTGATAGAGGATATGGAAGAAACCTAGTGATTGCGGATATGGAAGAAAGTAAAGCGGATATGGAAGAAGCCTAGTGATAGCGGATATGGAAGAAGCCTAGTGATAGCGGATATGGAAGAAGCCTAGTAATAGAGGATATGGAAGAAACCTAGTGATAGCGGATATGGAAGAAGCCTAGTAATAGCGGATATGGAAGAAGCCTAGTAATAGCGGATATGGAAGAAACCTAGTGATAGCGGATATGGAAGAAGCCTAGTAATAGAGGATATGGAAGAAACCTAGTGATAGCGGATATGGAAGAAACCTAGTAATAGCGGATATGGAAGAAACCTAGTGATAGAGGATATGGAAGAAACCTAGTGATTGCGGATATGGAAGAAGCCTAGTAATAGCGGATATGGAAGAAGCCTAGTGATAGCGGATATGGAAGAAACCTAGTGATAGCGGATATGGAAGAAACCTAGTGATAGCGGATATGGAAGAAGCCTAGTAATAGAGGATATGGAAGAAACCTAGTGATAGCGGATATGGAAGAAGCCTAGTAATAGCGGATATGGAAGAAGCCTAGTAATAGCGGATATGGAAGAAGCCTAGTGATAGCGGATATGGAAGAAGCCTAGTAATAGAGGATATGGAAGAAACCTAGTGATAGCGGATATGGAAGAAGCCTAGTAATAGCGGATATGGAAGAAGCCTAGTGATAGCGGATATGGAAGAAGCCTAGTAATAGAGGATATGGAAGAAGCCTAGTAATTGCGGATATGGAAGAAGCCTAGTAATTGCGGATATGGAAGAAGCCTAGTAATAGCGGATATGGAAGAAGCCTAGTGATAGCGGATATGGAAGAAGCCTAGTAATAGAGGATATGGAAGAAACCTAGTGATAGCGGATATGGAAGAAGCCTAGTAATAGCGGATATGGAAGAAGCCTAGTGATAGCGGATATGGAAGAAGCCTAGTAATAGAGGATATGGAAGAAACCTAGTGATAGAGGATATGGAAGAAACCTAGTAATAGAGGATATGGAAGAAACCTAGTGATAGCGGATATGGAAGGAACCTAGTAATAGCGGATATGGAAGAAACCTAGTGATAGCGGATATGGAAGAAACCTAGTAATAGAGGATATGGAAGAAACCTAGTAATAGAGGATATGGAAGAAACCCAGTGATAGAGGATATGGAAGAAACCTAGTAATAGAGGATATGGAAGAAACCTAGTGATAGAGGATATGGGAGAAACCTAGTGATAGAGGATATGCAAGAAACCTAGTGATAGCGGATATGGAAGAAACCTAGTGATAGCGGATATGGAAGGAACCTAGTAATAGCGGATATGGAAGAAACCTAGTGATAGCGGATATGGAAGAAACCTAGTAATAGAGGATATGGAAGAAACCCAGTAATAGAGGATATGGAAGAAACCCAGTGATAGAGGATATGGAAGAAACCTAGTAATAGAGGATATGGAAGAAACCTAGTGATAGAGGATATGGGAGAAACCTAGTGATAGAGGATATGGAAGAAACCTAGTGATAGCGGATATGGAAGAAACCTAGTAATAGAGGGTATGGAAGAAACCTAGTGATAGCGGATATGAAAAAAACCTAGTGATAGAGAATATGGAAGAACCTAGTAATAGAGGATATAGAAGAAACCTAGTGATAGAGGATATGGAAGAAACCTAGTGATAGCGGATATGGAAGAAACCTAGTGATAGCGGATATGGAAGGAACCTAGTAATAGCGGATATGGAAGAAACCTAGTGATAGCGGATATGGAAGAAACCTAGTGATAGAGGATATGGAAGAAACCTAGTGATAGCGGATATGGAAGAAACCTAGTAATAGAGGATATGGAAGGAACCTAGTAATAGCGGATATGGAAGAAACCTAGTGATAGCGGATATGGAAGAAACCTAGTGATAGCGGATATGGAAGAAACCTAGTGATAGAGGATATGGAAGAAACCTAGTGATAGAGGATATGGAAGAAACCTAGTGATAGCGGATATGGAAGAAACCTAGTGATAGAGGATATGGAAGAAACCTAGTGATAGCGGATATGGAAGAAACCTAGTAATAGAGGATATGGAAGGAACCTAGTAATAGCGGATATGGAAGAAACCTAGTGATAGCGGATATGGACGAAACCTAGTAATAGTTGATATGGAAGAAACCTAGTGATAGCGAATATGGAAGAAACCTAGTGATAGAGGACATGGAAGAAACCTAGTAATAGAGGATATGGAAGAAACCTAGTAATAGAGGGTATGGAAGAAACCTAGTGATAGCGGATATGAAAAAAACCTAGTGATAGAGGATATGGAAGAAACCTAGTGATAGCGGATATGGAAGAAACCTAGTGATAGAGGATATGGAAGAAACCTAGTGATAGCGGATATGGAAGAAACCTAGTGATAGAGGATATGGAAGAAACCTAGTGATAGAGGATATGGAAGAAACCTAGTGATAGCGGATATGGAAGAAACCTAGTGATAGCGGATATGGAAGAAACCTAGTGATAGAGGATATGGAAGAAACCTAGTGATAGCGGATATGGAAGAAACCTAGTGATAGAGGATATGGAAGAAACCTAGTGATAGCGGATATGGAAGAAACCTAGTGATAGCGGATATGGAAGGAACCTAGAAATAGCGGATATGGAAGAAACCTAGTGATAGCGGATATGGAAGGAACCTAGTAATAGCGGATATGGAAGAAACCTAGTGATAGCGGATATGGAAGAAACCTAGTGATAGAGGATATGGAAGAAACCTAGTGATAGCGGATATGGAAGAAACCTAGTAATAGAGGATATGGAAGGAACCTAGTAATAGCGGATATGGAAGAAACCTAGTGATAGTTGATATGGAAGAAACCTAGTAATAGAGGATATGGAAGAAACCTAGTAATAGAGGATATGGAAGAAACCTAGTAATAGTTGATATGGAAGAAACCTAGTAATAGAGGATATGGAAGAAACCTAGTAATAGAGGATATGGAAGAAACCTAGTGATAGAGGATATGGAAGAAACCTAGTGATAGCGGATATGGAAGAAACCTAGTGATAGCGGATATGGAAGGAACCTAGTAATAGCGGATATGGAAGAAACCTAGTGATAGCGGATATGGAAGAAACCTAGTGATAGAGGATATGGAAGAAACCTAGTGATAGCGGATATGGAAGAAACCTAGTAATAGAGGATATGGAAGGAACCTAGTAATAGCGGATATGGAAGAAACCTAGTGATAGCGGATATGGACGAAACCTAGTGATAGCGGATATGGAAGAAACCTAGTGATAGAGGATATGGAAGAAACCTAGTGATAGCGGATATGGAAGAAACCTAGTGATAGCGGATATGGAAGAAACCTAGTGATAGAGGATATGGAAGAAACCTAGTGATAGCGGATATGGAAGAAACCTAGTAATAGAGGATATGGAAGAAACCTAGTGATAGCGGATATGGAAGAAACCTAGTGATAGAGGATATGGAAGAAACCTAGTGATAGAGGATATGGAAGAAACCTAGTGATAGCGGATATGGAAGAAACAAAACCACGATAATATATTATTACGTTTAGGAGTTATTGCATTTGCAGGATCCGCCTTTGTGTTGAAAAGTGACTTGCAGTGTGAATGACCTGCAACGAATCTTAATTCATTTGGGGTGTACGTTACAGATGGGAAAAGCGTACGTTACAAATGGGAAAAGCGTATGTTACATATGGGAAAAGCGTACGTTACAGATGGGAAAAGCGTACGTTACAGATGGGAAAAGCGTACGGGACAGATGGGAAAAGCGTACGTTACAGATGGGAAAAGCGTACGTTACAGATGGGAAAAGCGTACGTTACAGATGGGAAAAGCGTACGTTACAGATGGGAAAAGCGTACGTTACAGATGGGAAAAGCGTACGTTACAGATGGGAAAAGCGTACGTTACAGATGGGAAAAGCGTACGTTACAGATGGGAAAAGCGTACGTTACAGATGGGAAAAGCGGACGTTACAGATGGGAAAAGCGTACGTTACAGATGGGAAAAGCGTACGTTACAGATGGGAAAAGCGTACGTTACAGATGGGAAAAGCGTACGTTACAGATGGGAAAAAGCGTACGTTACAGATGGGAAAAGCGTACGTTACAGATGGGAAAAGCGTACGTTACAGATGGGAAAAGCGTACGTTACAGATGGGAAAAGCGTACGTTACAGATGGGAAAAGCGTACGTTACAGATGGGAAAAGCGTACGTTACAGATGGGAAAAGCGTACGTTACAGATGGGAAAAGCGTACGTTACAGATGGGAAAAGCGTACGTTACAGATGGGAAAAGCGGACGTTACAGATGGAAAGCGTACGTTACAGATGGGAAAAGCGTACGTTACAGATGGGAAAAGCGTACGTTACAGATGGGAAAAGCGTACGTTACAGATGGGAAAAGCGTACGTTACAGATGGGAAAAGCGTACGTTACAGATGGGAAAAGCGTACGTTACAGATGGGAAAAGCGTACGTTACAGATGGGAAAAGCGTACGTTACAGATGGGAAAAGCGTACGTTACAGATGGGAAAAGCGTACGTTACAGATGGGAAAAGCGTACGTTACAGATGGGAAAAGCGTACGTTACAGATGGGAAAAGCGTACGTTACAGATGGGAAAAGCGTACGTTACAGATGGGAAAAGCGTACGTTACAGATGGGAAAAGCGTACGTTACAGATGGGAAAAGCGTACGTTACAGATGGGAAAAGCGTACGTTACAGATGGGAAAAGCGTACGTTACAGATACAGATGGGAAAAGCGTACGTTACAGATGGGAAAAGCGTACGTTACAGATGGGAAAAGCGTACGTTACAGATGGGAAAAGCGTACGTTACAGATGGGAAAAGCGTACGTTACAGATGGGAAAAGCGTACGTTACAGATGGGGGAAAGATGGGTACGTTACAGATGGGAAAAGCGTACGTTACAGATGGGAAAAGCGTACGTTACAGATGGGAAAAGCGTACGTTACAGATGGGAAAAGCGTACGTTACAGATGGGAAAAGCGTACGTTACAGATGGGAAAAGCGTACGTTACAGATGGGAAAAGCGTACGTTACAGATGGGAAAAGCGTACGTTACAGATGGGAAAAGCGTACGTTACAGATGGGAAAAGCGTACGTTACAGATGGGAAAAGCGTACGTTACAGGTGGGAAAAGCGTAGAGTGCATGTTATACCCCATCTCAATATTAAACAAACATTTTTGTTTTTCAATAATCATTGAGACAATTGATTTTCCAAGGAAATAATAATAATAATAATAATAATACATTTTTATATAGCGCATTATACCAAACGGTCTCAATGCGCTTTACATAAACAAATATAACATGAGAAAACCTTAAGATACAAACAGTAAGAGAACAAAAAACCATACTTAAAAAGATACAAGCAGGATAAAGTTACAAGTTTCAATGAGGGGAACTCATGAAAAGGTGTGTTTTCAATACACTCTTAAAAATATCTAAAGTAGGGGCATTTCTGATGTAGATTGGGAGAATGTTCCAGAGTTTGGGGGCTGCATATTGAAAAGAGCGTTCACCGTAAGTCTTGGTGTTAATTTTTGGCGGCTTTAGGAGAATAGCACTGTTAGATCTGAGTGAGCGAGTTGGTAATTGTAAGGTGAGTAAGTTGGAAATATAATTTGGAGCAAGACCATGGATGGCTTTGTATGTGAGGGTGAGAAGCTTGTAGTTTATTCTTTCACATATAGGAAGCCAATGAAGTTGGTGGAGGATGGGTTTAATGTGAGATTTCTTACTTGTGAGAGTAACTAATCTCATAATACATAAACATTATCTTTAATCCTCTATTTTGGATGTGATATAGCATGTACGTGATGTTCAAACAATTGTAGAATTTCTTGCAACAGTTATTGTGTATACTGGGCATTGGACAAACCCACACAAAGGCTTTACATGTGCATGTTCCGGTTGGTTAAGCTCTGCATGACTGTCAGTACGAGTTTAGCCGTGAGTCATAGCATGCCACTTAGAAACGGCAATAAAGCAGTCACACAAGTTGTTTGTTTGCTTTTAATATTGTTATGCGAAGAGTTAATTAAACGCCTGAACACAAGTATACATTTTGATCATGTTATGGGCGACCGTTTACTTTTATGATGTTTGACTTTCAAAGTTATAAAAATTCCGCTTAAGCAAATTCTTCACCGAGATTTCTATTCGGTCCGTTAGATCTTAGCTGGTAAAGACTGTGTGTTGGGATAACTGTTTTTAAGTACCTTTAGGTAGGAGTAACAAAATAACAATCGGAACCTTTTCTTATACATGAATGAAACTAGAGTTTGATAACCGAACTCTTTTTAGGGTCTAGGCTGGAGAAGTGTGGGAAAACTCTTCTATTGTTTACCAACACAAGCTGGGCGTGGCCTCAGATCAGCGCTTTCAGATCAATCCTGAAATGAGTCCTAAATTTCTTGAAATTTCATGACTTTAAAGGAGAGACATAATAATTACATTCAGTCGAAACTAAATGGTTCAAATTTTGACCAATTACAGTATGCGCCTATTTCAGTAAAATTCCACATTTTTTTCAATACAAAAATCAACATTTTCCTATCAAGTGGTCCTATCGCTCAGTGTATAACTCCATAGCCTTCGGGTCAATTGCTTTTGTGCCAAACGGAACTAGTTTGAATCTCGTCAAGTCAACAATGTATATTTTCTTCCTCTTTTTCTCTTATTTAAATTTTTCTTTTGGTGTGCGATTTACCAGTTTTAGACTTTACGGTTTAAATATCTATTAAACTAATGACGAATTTTGTACAGCTCTCTCTGTTCAACTCGTCCAGCTTCCACACACACATGTTCATACACAAAAGCCAATACACTAATGATGCTGATACACAAAAGCTAATACACTAATAATGCTAATACACAAAAGCTAATACACTAATAATGCTAAAACACAAAAGCTAATACACTAATAATGCTAATACACAAAAGCAAATTAACTAATAATGCTAATACACAAAAGCTAATACACTAATAATGCTAAAACACAAAAGCAAATTCACTAATAATGCTAATACACAAAAGCTAATACGCTAATAATGCTAATACACAAAAGCTAATACACTAATACTGCTAATACACAAAAGCAAATTAACTAATAATGCTAATACACAAAAGCTAATACACTAATAATGCTAAAACACAAAAGCAAATTCACTAATAATGCTAATGCACAAAAGCTAATACACTAATGATGCTAATACACAAAAGCTAATACACTAATAATGCTAATACACAAAAGCTAATACACTAATGATGCTAATACACAAAAAGCTAATACACTAATAATGCTAATACACAAAAGCTAATACACTAATAATGTTAATACACAAAAGCTAATACACTAATAATGCTAATACACAAAAGCTAATACACTAATAATGCTAATACACAAAAGCTAATACACTAATAATGCTAAAACACAAAAGCAAATTCACTAATAATGCTAATACACAAAAGCTAATACACTAATAATGCTAATACACAAAAAGCACACACTAATAATGCTAATACACTAATAATGCTAATACACAAAAGCTAATACACTAATAATGCGAATACACAAAAAGCAAATTAAGTAATAATGCTAATACACAAAAGCTAATACACTAATAATGCTAATACACAAAAGCTAATACACTAATAATGCTAAAACACAAAGCTAATACACAAAAGCTAATACACTAGTAATGCTAAAACACTAATAATGCTAATACACAAAAGCTAATACACTAATAATGCTAATACACAAAAGCTAATACACTAATAATGCTAATACGCAAAAGTTGATACACTACTGATGCTAATACACAATAGAATACACTTATTATGCTTTTAACCAAAAGCTAATAGACTAATAATGATAATACGCAAAAGCTAATACACTACTGATGCTAATACCCAATAGAATACACTTATTTTGCTTATAAATAAAAGCTAATACACTAATAATGCTAATATACAAAAGCTAATACACTAATAATGCTAATGCACAAAAGCTAATACACTAATAATGCTTATACAAAAGTTAATGCACGGCTGATGCTAATACACATAAAGTAATACACTAATAATGCTCATGCACAAAAGATCATGAACCTTCCTAATTTTGTAAGTTTTACACAATACTATCTTTCTATATATTCTTTTTCCCAACAGCTCAATCATGGAAATACTCCCTACGGTATAAAACGACAAAACAATGTCGATTATGTGTCATGTAAACCTTACACAGATTTGCTTAGCTTGTTGGCAACAATGAATGAACGGTTTTTGAAGAATGATTGATTGGTCTTAACAGTCACGTAGTTTAACTATGGGATTTCTATCGTATTTTCTGATAGTATTTTTCGGCTTCTACTCTACACCTGCTGTCCGATAAGATCATTTCTTTCAGTTTGGTATTTGTAGAGGGGATGCCAATTCCAATCCAGAATGACTAATATAAAATTGAGGTACTTAAGATCAAATCAAGACTTTTTATTTCGTCCCACCTTCCTTTTTGTAGGCTTTTTTTTTTATTTGTCAATAAGTCATTGGCAAATTCTCTTAGGTGTGATTCATCTGTTTTGGTGACGAGTTTTGGGGATCCCTAATATAACGTGTAGGCCTGTCAAACAAACAATTTATACTTGGTTTCTAGCCGTATAACTATTGGATCAACAAAAACACATGGTACTTGAGTTTACTTTATTTAGCATGTCTAGGGGGCTACACTATATCCACAATGTTGAAATGTTAAGAAATTGTTTAGTCAAATAATTTAAATTGATAAAAAGAAATAACAATCAGTGTTTTAACAGGAGTGAAACACGATTTTCCATATGCTTAAATTATTTTTAATAAACAACCTGACATACCCTCAAGTCATGAAATACATTGATAATATATTTTAATAAGCAATAGAATATAAAAAGAAATATGTGGAACATATCGTTGTTTTTTAATCAAATTCTAGGTAAAAGTCACGTGCCTGGCATGCATGGAAACCACGTTTTACACAATAATCAGTCAACATTCCAGTAAATATTGTGCTGTATTTTGTTGATGAATTTTAACCCCCAATTTGGAGAAAAAACATATCGTGGGCCTATAACAACTGAACGAAAGTTACGTGTAATTTGCAATGCGTTTATCGCAACATCGTAGCCAGCATTGGGATTCAAGGGTCTACCATCTCATCTCAATTAGTTATAGACATCGTAGCCAGCATTGGGATTCAAGGGCCTACCATCTTATCTCAAGTAGTTACAGACCTCGTAGCCAGCATTGGGATTCAAGGGCCAACCATCTCATCTCAATTAGTTACAGACATCGTAGCCAGCATTAGGATTCAAGGGCCTACCATCTTATCTCAAGTAGTTACAGACATCGTAGCCAGCATTGGGATTCAAGGGCCAACCATCTCATCTCAATTAGTTACAGACATCGTAGCCAGCATTAGGATTCAAGGGCCTACCATCTCATCTCAAGTAGTTACAGACATCGTAGCCAGCATTGGGATTCAAGGGTCTACCATCTCATCTCAATTAGTTACAGACATCGTATCCAGCATTGGGATTCAAGGGCCTACCATCTCATCTCAATTAGTTATAGACATCGTAGCCAGCATTAGGATTCAAGGGCCAACAATCTCATCTCAATTAGTTACAGACATCGTAGCCAGCATTGGGATTCAAGGGCCTACCATCTCATCTCAATTAGTTACAGACATCGTAGCCAGCATTGGGATTCAATGGTCTACCATCTCATCTCAATTAGTTACAGACATCGTATCCAGCATTGGGATTCAAGGGCCTACCATCTCATCTCAATTAGTTACAGACATCGTAGCCAGCATTGGGATTCAAGGGCCTACCATCTCATCTCAATTAGTTACAGACATCGTAGCCAGCATTGGGATTCAAGGGCCTACCATCTCATCTCAATTAGTTACAGACATCGTATCCAGCATTGGGATTCAAGGGCCTACCATCTCATCTCAATTAGTTACAGACATCGTAGCCAGCATTGGGATTCAAGGGCCTACTATGTCATCTCAATTAGTTACAGACATCGTATTTAGCATTGGGATTCAAGGGCCTAGCATCTCATTTCAATTAGTTACAGACATCGTAGCCAGCATTGGGATTCAAGGGCCTACCATCTCATCTCAATTACTTACAGACGATGATGAAGGATTTTTCAGATATGAGGTTTTGAATGAGGGATGCATGGCCATTTCAAGGGCCCATTGAGGGGCCCATTGCCCATTTCCCTTCCTTGACCCGGAATGCATGGCTATTTAAAGGGGCCCATTGGGGGGGGGGCATTGCCCTCTTCGCTTTCCTGGCCCCTGGTTGGGACATTACCCGGTCATCCTATAATCAAACGACACAGAATAAACTGAATTGAACTTACCCGTTGGGTATTTTTGGTGGTATGATGGTGACGGATAGGGTGCCGACCGATGATGACCCAGTCTGCTGGTGATCCTATCACACCCAGCATGCGATGAGAGTGGGAATGAGGATGAGAACTGGTGAGGGGATGGTCCACACATTGCTCCAGGGCTTGGAAACAACCATGCACCAACTGCAGATAATATGAGGAAACCATTTTGATTACATCACGTGTTTTGTAACCAAATATAGGCTGCGCCAGCTAATGAGTTTTTACACGACCTAATGCCATGAGATCTTACACGGCCTAATGCCATGAGATCTTACACGGTCTAATGCCATGAGATCTTACACGGCCTAATGCCATGCGATTTTACACGGCCAAATGCCATGAGATCTTACACGGCGTAATGCCATGAGATCTTACACGGCCTAATGCCATGAGATCTTACACGGCCTAATGCCATGAGATCTTACACAGCCTAATGCCATGAGATCTTACACGGCCTAATGCCATGAGAGATCTTGAGATCACGGCCTAATGCCATGAGATCTTACGGCCTAACGGTTTAATGCCATGAGATCTTACACGGCCTAAATGCCGGACTAATGCCATGAGATCTTACACGGCCTAATGCCATGAGATCTTACACGGCCTAATGCCATGAGATCTTACACGGCCTAATGCCATGAGATCTTACACGGCCTAATGCCATGAGATCTTACACGGACTAATGCCATGAGATCTTACACGGCCTAATGCCATGAGATCTTACACGGACTAATGTCTGGAATTTCAGATGTCTTAAATCAATTTTGGATATCCACATTGAATTTCAGATACCAAGAATTGTGTATCCAAAATAGAATTTCCGGTATTCAAAATTGGAATTTCAGATATCCAGAATTCTATTTTTGATATAAAAAATCCTGAATAAAACTTGAATTTTGGATATAGAAAATTGAATTCCATTTTGATTATCCAAAATACAATTTTTGGATATCAAAAATTAATTTCAGATATCAAAATTGTATTTTTGATATCCCATTTTTGTTTGTTTGGGATATCCAAAATACACTAAAATTCATAGTCATTAGTCTGGTAATGACCATATGACCTGTAGAGGAAGTGTACTAATTAACATAAATGCTGCGGGACAAATGAATTATGATCGTGTGTATCGCGCATTAACATGCTATACTGTGTACTGTCAGACGGTACAGTGTCCGTACGTAATAGTGGTACATGTACAGCACTGTACTGTATCTCTAGCTATGGCGTGGACATCGGGGTCTAAAGACAGCCCTAGTTCGATCTAAGAGCTCACTGCTACTGCTTGCAGTGCCAGTGCCAGTAGCACCTGCACTTCGGACCGGATCCGGGGTGCAGGTGTTACTGTCACTGCTACTGCTTGCAGTGCCAGTCACTGACTACTGCTTGCAGTGCCAGTGCCAGTAGCACCTGCACTTCGGACCGGATCCGGGGTGCAGGTGTTACTGTCACTGCTACTGCTTGCAGTGCCAGTGCCAGTAGCATCTGCACTTCGGACCGGATCCGGGGTGCAGGTGTTACTGTCACTGCTACTGCTTGCAGTGCCAGTAGCACCTGCTCGGACCGGATCCGGGGTGCTTGTCACTGCTACAGTGCCAGTGCCAGTAGCACCTGCACTCTGGACCGGAACCGGGGTGATCAACTGGAAGTCTTCGTTGTCATTCCTAGCCCTAATCGCGAACTCAACATTGTCTATTAGCCAAGGTATTTAGTTAACTTTCATATTGACCACGGCCTGATCCTTGCATGGCATGTGCTGTGCAACTTTGCAGACTTTTAATTGCCGCGCGATGTAGTTATGACCTGCCATGAATATTCATATTGCACATGAAATTTTAGGATCCGGGTTACCTTAACCCTAACGTAGTTTTGACATGCCACGAATATTCATATTGCACATGGAATTTCAGGGTGGGGGTTACCCTAACGTAGTTAGGACCTGCCATTAATATTCATATTGCACATGAAATTTCAGGGTAGGGGTTACCCTAACCCTAACGTAGATATGACATGCCATGAATATTCATATTACACATGGATTTCAGGGTGGGGGTTACCCTAACCTTAACGTAGTTATGACATGCCATGAATATTCATATTTCACATTTAATTTTAGATACCCAAAATTCAATTTTTGTTATCAAAAATTGTATTTTTGATATCCAAAGTTAGATTTGGGAGATCCGAAATTATATTTTGCATATCAAAATTGCATTTTAGATATCCAAAATTGAATTTTAGATATAAAGAATTGGATTTTGGATATACATAGAATATCGTTTTATCATTTAATATGGAATTACAATTTTAATCTGGAATTATAGATATCTCAAATTAAAATCTGATTACATTTTTGATATCTGAAATTGAATTTTCGATATCAAGAACTTATTTTAAACGCGTCTAATTTTCGATATCAAAATTGAATTTTTGATATCAATATTCAATTATTGGTATCTAAAATTCAATTTCAGATATCCAGAATTTAATTAAAGATATCTAAAATTAATTTTAGATATCAGAAATGTTAACATGGATATCCAAAATTAATTTCAGATATCTGAATTCCAGATGTAATGATAAAATGTCGTTCCATACGCATGCATCAGTTTGAGGGAATCCCATATTGTTGTTGTTGTTGTTTTTATTATTATTATCATTTGTATTATTATCATTCATTCTTATTATTTTTTGATTATTAGAGAAGCAGCGTATTTTTTCTCGGATCAGTCATTTAGTGTCCGTACTTTCGTTTGTTCCTACTTTTTACCGACATACGAACGATTCCATCCGACATACGAACGATTCCATCTGACATACGAACGATTCCATCCGACATACGAACGATTCCATCCGACATACGAACGATTCCATCCGACATACGAACGATTCCATCCGATAGTTTTAATAGGTATTTTGCCTGATGTGGTTGATCTAATCCGCGACGCTGCAAATCACCAAAATGAATTGGCTTGGAAAACAATAATAAAAACCGCCCACCCGCATTACTTTAATAGAGTATTCTTTACGGGGATAACTGCGCAATACAAACGTGTCAAGAAACTGTCAGCACTGACTGAAAGTTAAGCGTGTGTCCTATACCCTTTCCATTCTTGGATTAGTGGAGAAAACTTTAAAGAAGAATTGGTATTCAAATGTGGTGCGTAAGTTTTATTCCAAAACGATTACTGACTAGCTTATCATAAAATTGAACCATATTTTTCGACCAATAAAAGCACACGAAGAATGAGTATAACGTTCTTTATCGGCAGATCAAAAACAATGTATTAATTTAGAAAGTGATCTACAACAAAAATCACCACTTATATTAACAGGTAAATCAATATCACCTCGTTAAATATTTTTTAAACTATTTTTTGTGCAGTTAAACAGGCGAATTCAAAATTCATGTCAAAACGCTTTAATTTTGTTTTCGTATTTAAATGATTTTATATTGATATAATGGCGAAAAACAGTGTTCTTACACGAAATATTATAAAAAAATACTATTGCTTGCAGATTTTACCCAAAATATATGCACAGTAGATTACTCAATTGTCCGAAAAGCAAAAATAAGCAAACACCTGTTAATCAACTACTTTTTTCACTATTTTTTTTCCTTCAGTATTCGAAGAATGTTACAACTTTGTTGCACCTTTATGTACTCATCAGCTCATCTCATACATGCATTACATGATATCTACTCATCAGCTCATCTCATACATGCATTACACTAAATCTACTCATCAGCTCATCTCATACATGCATTACACGAAATCTACTCATCAGCTCATCTCATACATGCATTACAAAAAATCTACTCATCAGCTCATCTCATACATGCATTACACATGCATTACACGAAATCTACATCATCAGCTCATCTCATAAATGCATTACACGAAATCTACTCTTCAGCTCAGCTCATACATGCATTACACGAAATCTAATCATCAGCTCATCTCATACATGCATTACACGAAATCTACTCATCAGCTCATCTCATACATCAGCTCATTATGCATTACACGAAATCTACTCATCAGCTCATCTCATACATGCATTACACTAAATCTACTCATCAGCTCATCTCATACATGCATTACGCGAAATCTACTCATTAGCTCATCTCATACATGCATTGCACGAAATCTACTCATCAGCTCATCTCATACATGCATTACACGAAATCTACTCATCAGCTCATCTCATACATGCATTACACGAAATCTCATACATGCATTACACGAAATCTACTCATCAGCTCATCTCATACATGCATTACAAAAAATCTACTCATCAGCTCATCTCATACATGCATTACACGCGAAATCTACTCATCAGCTCATCTCATAAATGCATTACACGAAATCTACTCTTCAGCTCAGCTCATACATGCATTACACGAAATCTAATCATCAGCTCATCTCATACATGCATTACACGAAATCTACTCATCAGCTCATCTCATACATGCATTACACGAAATCTACTCATCAGCTCATCTCATACATGCATTACACGAAATCTACTCATCAGCTCATCTCATACATGCATTACACGAAATCTACTCACCAGCTCATCTTATACATGCATTACATGGAATCTACTCTTCAACTCATCTCATACATGCATTACACGAAACCTACCCATCAGCTCATCTCATATACATGCATTACACGAAATCTACTAATTAGCTTATCTTATACATGCATTGCACGAAATCTACCCATCAGCTCATCTCATATACATGCATTACACGAAATCTACTAATTAGCTTATCTCATACATGCATTGCACGAAATCTACCCATCAGCTCATCTCATATACATGCATTACACGAAATCTACTGATTAGCTTATCTCATACATGCATTGCACGAAATCTACCCATCAGCTCATCTCATACATGCATTACACGAAATCTACTCATCAGCTCATCTCATACATGCATTGCACGAAATCTACTGATTAGCTCATCTCATACATGCATTACACGAAATCTACTCATCAGCTCATCTCATACATGCATTGCACGAAATCTACTGATTAGCTCATCTCATACATGCATTACACGAAATCTACTCATCAGCTCATCTCATACATGCATTACACGAAATCTACTCATTAAATCATCTCATACATGCCTTACACGAAATCTACTCTTCAGTTCATCTCATACATGCATTACACGAAATCTACTGATTAGCTTATCTCATATATGCATTGCACGAAATCTACTTATAAGGATGATTAAATGCTTACGCTGTGCAGGATATCTTGCTTGTTGCGGGTCATCAAAAAAATCCCCACAGTCACCCCTGTGTAAAAAAATGCAAAATAAGATCAAAGTTTTGACATTGTTTGCGACTTTTTCAGTTTCTTAGTTTTCAAAACAGTAGATTTTGCAAATGATTTTCATGAAAAACCATGTAGTGTTCTAAGATAGTTCTATAATCACAAAATTGTTGTACTTTTTTCCTTCCATTTTCTAAACGTAATATTTTATACCACTTCAATACTAACTTACACATATTCTCATATATGTAAGCAATCAGGCGCATTGGTAGACTATTTTAACTGGGGGTGTAAATATAAGATTTACGGAAGATCTCAAATTGAAATATCTCATTTGAAGAAGAAGAAAATGTCTCCCTGAGCCGCAGAGTGGATTTCCCTTACCGGATGCAAGCTTGCTCCCTCTTTGGGAGGTAAATTATAAAGAAAAAATGGTAAAAAATAACGAAACTTGTTATAATTAGTTAATTTTTGGAACAATTAAGCTACACATGATTAACAAAACATGATTCCTAAAACTGAAAGAATTTTCCCCCCAAATCAAAGAAAATTTCCCGGAAATAAAGAGAATTTCCAGGAGGAAACGTAGAAACTGCCATGCATCATCCCGGTTGCATGCTTTCTTTCTTTTCGTTTGGGAGGTAAAGTTGAGAAAGTATTAACATAAAATTGAAGAAGAAAAAAAATCGTAAAGCTGAATAAAATCCAGAAAATGAAGGCTAAATGATGTTTACCCCATTTCCCGGGGTAAACTACCACCTGAAAGAATTTATCCTTTCAGGTTGTATGTTTTTTCCAAGTTGGGAGTTCACAATTAGAAAATAGAAAATACAAATTCAAATAAAACTGGAAAAATTAAAGGGAAATTTGGTCAGATGATTGCAAATTTTCGAAAAAATTTGCAACAATTCCTGAAAGTTTTGGCTGATATTTCAATTAGCAGCAACGTTTAATTCAAACGTAATTTACCAGTACTATTTCCCTCTTGTAAATGGGATTATTTTTTGCATTTTCAATTAATAATCGAAAGGGTTTGTCAGTTGCCAACTTTGGCAACGGTCACGTTTAGTAATTTTTGCTTTTAAGTGTCACGAATTAATACTAGATTTACCGAATAATCTCTCATTTTACCAACGAGTCTCATCCACCCTACACAAATGCAATCAATTGCTTTCCAGTATACACTTCCAATCCTATAACTAACACTATGATACTTAGCAGGTAAGCTAAAATGTAAACCAGTGAAGCTAAAAATTAGTAAAAGAGAAAAGGAAAGTTTATACCGCACCACACCCTTATCAGTTCGGTTCGTACCGCCGATCAGATAATTCAGGCATGCGCACTGAGGTTACAGTGATATATGGAAGCCGCCATTTGTATTGTGAAGTTTCACTTAAAAATGTTTACCAGTCGTTTCATTGAAGGTTTGTAACAGAGCTTGCTTTGTTCGTGTTCAATTTCGCGAAAGTAAAACAACATCGTTACTATCACGCAGTTATTGCTAAATAATTTTCACAAATCCCCAAGTTATTTCTCATAATTTAAGAAAACCCTGTTAAAGCGAGATTGCCTAACGGTAAGACATAATAAGAATTCATAATTTTTCTTCTGATTTTTTGAAAACCGCACGGTGAATTTTAAAAGCGCACGTTGAAAAGACTAATTCATATGCCATTATTTTAATCTGTGAAGTAGTATTTGAACCCTTCGCAGTGGGTCAGTTTCGCGCTCTCAAAATGTGTCTGATTCTGCTAATATTCCTATACGAACTTTGAATTTGGATAAATACATTGTGGGATACTTCTGTAAAGGATCACCCGATCGGGAGAACAGAACTGTTATTCCGATCGGGGGTACGAACCGGTGTGCTTATCGGCTAGCTAGTGACCGAGCAACAAAATGCAATCATTCTTACTTGTCTTTGACGTCGAGAAACGCTTTGGCAAATGGATTGTGTTTGATTTTTAACTGTGTTATCTGTGGAGAGATATTAAACAAACGTGAAAATTGCGCTACAAATATACAAAAAATAACAGTTTATTAAATTATCAGTGCTTTTGTCTCCATCTTTATGTAAGAAACTACCAAATAGTCAACAACAGCAAGCCCCTTAAACCTGCGTAGGACATCCAGGGCGAATCCAGACTTTATGTAAGAAATTGTCAAATAGCCAACAATAGCCCTTTAACATGCATAGGACATCCAGGGCCCAGACTTTATGTAAGAAATTGTCAAATAGCCAACAATAGTAAGCGTTAACCTGCGTAGGTCATCCTAGACGGATCAAGGATTATTTTATCTTAACGGAAGGAGTCTACCAAAAAAAATAATCCCTTTCCTCCCTCCCTTCCCCCACCCAACCCCCCCAAAAAAACCAAAAAAAACATTCTGCCTGGCGAAAAATGTAAAAAAAAGGAAAGGCACCATATTTGTAACGGTGGGGCTATTTGTTAAAATTTACCCCCTCTCCAGCAATTAACCAGTCGAGTTGGATAATTAACAGCTTTTTCATCCAAACTCCGCATGAATTTTCCTACCAACAAAATCTGCGAAATTAAGTTGGGAAAAACATCTTACGTGGTACTGGTACAGTACAACTAGCTAGCGGCGCGCGCTAATGTAGTTAATGGAATTTTCTGTACAAAACAATTTTCTGCACACACAGACAGAGTGACAGCAAAATGGGGATGAAAAATTGGGCTTACGGGCACGCTACGGGCTTTGTAAATCTGATTGCTGCTACCCCGAACAGTTAGCAAAGTGAATTTTGTTTATTTATTTGCTAAAAACTCTAAAGGTCCGGAGAAGTGCCATAAATAGATCAAAGCTTGCGGCAGACCTCGCGAACATCAAAATGTCAATGCATTGGTAATGCACGATTGCGGATGTGAGGTTTGTTTTCCCCACCTAGTTACCGCGTTGCTATGATGGGTATGGCTTATCTAGTAACTCAGAGACGTGTAATATATTCGTGGCATCTGAGATTCAAACATTACGCCCTTTTTCACTTTTTTGCATAGACAAGAAATAAGGCAATAGATATCCCTTTTGTGAAATGATCTACAGCCTAACACGGAGTAATATGATTCGTGTTCCAGCACCCATGCAACACATGTGATCTACAGCCTAACACGGAGTAATATGATTCGTGTTCCAGCACCCATGCAACACATGTGATCTACAGCCTAAGACGGAGTAATATGATTCGTGTTCCAGCACCCATGCAACACATGTGATCTACAGCCTAACACGGAGTAATATGATTCGTGTCCCAGCACCCACGCAACACATGTGATCTAGAGCCTAACACGGAGTAATATGATTCGTGTCCCAGCACCCACGCAACACATGTGATCTAGAGCCTAACACGGAGTAATATGATTCGTGTCCCAGCACCCACGCAACACGTGTGCAGTAGAGCCTAACGCGGAGTAATATGATTCGTATCCCCGCACCCACACAACACGTGTGCAGTAGAGCCTAACGCGGAGTAATATGATTCGTATTTCAGCACCCACGCAACACATGTGATCTAGAGCCTAACACGGAGTAATATAGATCATGTTCTGCGTCTTGCATGTCTTGCGGTAGTACAGCCGTAGAAAATAAAATTTTATATATATATATATATTCATATATTTTTTAAATAGATAAATGGGTAATACAAGTCGTGGTTAGCAACCTGAGGGTTTTTTTTTATGTAAAAATTTCCAGAAAAAGCTCAACCATTGTACATTATATACACGTTATCCCCCAAGACTGTATATTCTCTGCGTGATATCTTTTGTAGCAATAAATTTATTGACGTCTAGCAGCTAGCGGCCCACTTGCGTTATCCTGGCTACACAACTGCAGCGTCTAGCCGCCGGTGGCTCGCTGACGTTTCCCTGCGGCAAAGTGGCAGCGTGTAGTAGCTATTGGCGTGTACCCATAGCCATATTTGGGGCAGAGTTTAAATATAAAAAAAAACAAATCGATATTCAAATGCGTTGTTAACTCATAGGACCGAAATATTTATATCCTCAAACATAATTAGTAAAAGAATTTCCTCCGTAAATATTTGTACTACGGTAAATAAAATATATGTTGATGTACACACATTAGCATCATGTCATATTCTATTTGATAAATATGCAAAATATGCAAATATATGTTGATGTACACACATTAGCATCATGTCATATTATATTTGATAAATATGCAAAATATGCAAAAGAACTTTACCTCATACTTTGTATAATAAATAGAATTGAAAAATGACCTAATAATGCGAGTAAGTACTACTTCAAGCGTGTGGTGCGATAGCATTGTTGCTAAAGCCATGACAAATTGAATAATATGCATAAAATATTTATGCTATAATGTAGCATTGCTACTGATTTACTGTAGTATTGCTACTGATATAATGTAGTTTTGCTACTGATATAATGTAGCATTGATATTAACATAATGTAGCATTGTTACTGATATAATGTAGTATTGCTACTGATATAATGTAGCATTGATATTAATATGAGGTAGCATTGCTACTGATATAATGTAGTATTGTTACTGATATAATGTAGCATTGCTACTGATATAATGTAGCATTGATATTAACATAATGTAGCATTGTTACTGATATAATGTAGTATTGCTACTGATATAATGTAGCATTGATATTAACATAATGTAGCATTGTTACTGATATAATGTAGCATTGCTACTGATATAATGTAGCATTGATATTAACATAATGTAGCATTGTTACTGATATAATGTAGTATTGCTACTGATATAATGTAGCATTGATATTAATATAAGGTAGCATTGCTACTGATAGAATGTAGTATTGCTACTGATATAATGTAGCATTGCTACTGATATAATATAGCATTGATAATAATATAATGTAACATTGCTAATGATATAATGTAGTATTGCTACTGATATAATGTAGTATTGCTACTGATATAATGTAGTTTTGCTACTGATATAATGTAGCATTGCTACTGATATAATGTAATATTGCTACTGATATAATGTAGTATTGTTACTGATATAATGTAGTATTGATATTATTATAATGTAGTATTGCTACTGATATAATGTAGTATTTTTACTGATATAATGTAGTATTGCTACTGATATAATGTAGTATTGCTAGTGATATAATGTAATATTGTTACTGATATAATGTAGCATTGCTACTGATATAATGTAGTATTGCTACTGATATAATATAACATTGATAATAATATAATGTAACATTGCTAAAGATATAATGTAGTATTGCTACTGATATAATGTAGTATTGCTACTGATATAATGTAGTTTTGCTACTGATATAATGTAGCATTGCTACTGATATAATGTAATATTGCTACTGATATAATGTAGTATTGTTACTGATATAATGTAGTATTGATATTATTATAATGTAGTATTGCTACTGATATAATGTAGTATTGTTACTGACATAATGTAGTATTGCTACTGATATAATGTAGTATTGCTACTGATATAATGTAATATTGTTACTGATATAATGTAGTATTGATATCAATATAATGTAGTATTGCTACTGATATAATGTAGTATTGTTACTGATATAATGTAGTATTGCTACTGATATAATGTAGTATTGCTACTGATATAATGTAATATTGTTACTGATATAATGTAGCATTGCTACTGATATAATGTAGTATTGCTACTGATATAATGTAGTATTGCTACTGATATAATGTAGTATTGCTACCGATCGAATGTATTATTGATATTGATATAATGTAGTATTGCTACTAATATAATGTAGTATTGCTATTGATATAATGTAGTATTGCTACTGATATAATGTATTATTGATATTGATACAATGTAGTATTGTTACTGATATAATGCAGTATTGATATTAATATAATGTAGTATTGCTACTGATATAATGTAGTATTGCTATTGATATAATGTAGTATTTCGACTGATATAATGTATTATTGATATTGATATAATGTAGTATTGTTACTGATATAATGTAGTATTGCTACAATACGGACTGTATTATAATTCTTCAATAATGTTGGCAGTTTAAAACCTGTTGGCTTAATTTTCTACATCAACCCTGAAATTTCGAAAGAAGTTCCTTTATCTGCTTTAGGAATCCATTGGAAAGCTGTCAATGGGAAAAGCTAACTAATTTACTTAGGAATCCATTAGAAAGCTGTCAATGAAAAAAGCTACCTGATTTACTTAGGAATCCATTGGAAAACTGTCAATGGAAAACGGCTAAACTAATTTACTTAGGATTCCATTGGAAAACTGTCAATGGAAAAAGCTGACTCATTTACTTAGGAATCCATTAGAAAGCTGTCAATGCAAAAAGCTACCTAATTTACTTAGGAATCCATTGAAAAGCTGTCAATGCAAAAAGCTAACTAATATACTTAGGAATCCATTGGAAAGCTGTCAATGCAAAAAGCTAACTAATTTACTTAGGAATCCATTGGAAAACTGTCAATGGAAAAAGCTAACTAATATACTTAGGAATCTATTGAAAAGTTGTCAATGGAAAAAGCCGACTAATTTACTTAGGAATTCATTGGAAAGTTGTCAATGGGAAAACCTAACAAATTTACTTTCATTTCTTATTAAACACAAACATGTCTGAGAACATGTATGAGTGTAGAACGTCCTTTACTTTTCGAAAATGACATTCAGTTGTCAAGTTATGACAGTTTGAGGGTTTTGTGATAAGTGTAAATTTTCTGACGTATGAACGGGAATACAGCTTGTTTTTTCTTTGTAAATAGCTCTTTCGTGGATTTTAGTTATTGAAAATAAAGTACATCACTATAATTTATGTTAATGTGATAAGAAGCATACAAAATGTAAAAGAATTTAATAAACCCAATTTTTCCTTTCAAATTTCTTATTTGTAACAAGGACATAAGTTAACAAAGTGACATAAGTTAACAAAGTGACATAAGTTAACAAAGTGACATAAGTCAACAAAGTGACATAAGTTAACAAAGTGACATAAGTTAACAAAGTGACATAAGTTAACAAAGTGACATAAGTTAACAAAGTGACATAAGTTAACAAAGTGACATAAGTCAACAAAGTGACATAAGTTAACAAAGTGACATAAGTTAACAAAGTGACATAAGTTAACAAAGTGACATAAGTTAACAAAGTGACATAAGTTATATTGGCATAAACGAACACAAAGGGGAAGATTATTTTGCCTGAAAATGTTTTTATATTTTTTGGGAAACATATATGAACATGCGTAAACACTGGTTGTTACATATATCGAAATAATATACATGTATCTTTTAAGCCTGGTACTCACATCCTCATTTTGGTAAGCGGTAACAGCAATGAATCTGGTTTCTTGGAACGAGCAAGTGCCGACAATCTTCTGCTTTTCTCGCCCACCAACCTTAACAATGTGAACGCGTGGTTCATATTTATGAAGCGAATTCAACATGACCTGAAAGCAAAACAACGTAATTGTAC
>JAIGNY010000014.1:100000-142500 GCA_020152595.1 Chiridota heheva
AGATAACTTCAAAAGAAACAAAATAGTGCAAAATTCATTCAACAATCTTTTCCGTTAAGGAGATATCAAAGTTTAGTATCTTTATGTATTCTATTATGGAGATATCAAAGTTTAGTATCTTTATGTATTCTATTATGGAGATATCAAAGTTTAGTATCTTTATGTATTCTATTATGGAGATATCAAAGTTTAGTATCTTTATGTATTCTATTATGGAGATATCAAAGTTTATATCTTTATGTATTTATTATAGAGATATCAAATTTAGTATCTTTATGTATTCTATTATGGAAATATCAAAGTTTAGTATCTTTATGTATTCTATTATAGAGATATCAAATTTAGTATCTTTATGTATTCTATTATGGAGATATCAAAGTTTAGTATCTTTATGTATTCTATTATAGAGATATCAAATTTAGTATCTTTATGTATTCTATTATGGAGATATCAAATTTAGTATCTTTATGTATTCTATTATGGAGATATCAAATTTAGTATCTTTATGTATTCTATTATGGAGATATCAAATTTAGTATCTTTATGTATTCTATTATGGAGATATCAAATTTAGTATCTTTATGTATTCTATTATGGAGATATCAAATTTAGTATCTTTATGTATTCTATTATGGAGATATCAAAGTTTAGTATCTTTATGTATTCTATTATAGAGATATCGAAGTTTGGTATCTTTATGTATTCTATTATGGAGATATCAAATTTAGTATCTTTATGTATTCTATTATGGAGATATCAAAGTTTAGTATCTTTATGTATTCTATTATGGAGATATCAAAGTTTAGTATCTTTATGTATTCTATTATGGAGATATCAAATTTAGTATCTTTATGTATTCTATTATGGAAATATCAAAGTTTAGTATCTTTATGTATTCTATTATGGAGATATCAAAGTTTAGTATCTTTATGTATTCTATTATGGAGATATCAAATTTAGTATCTTTATGTATTCTATTATGGAGATATCAAAGTTTAGTATCTTTATGTATTCTATTATGGAGATATCAAAGTTTAGTATCTTTATGTATTCTATTATGGAGATATCAAATTTAGTATCTTTATGTATTCTATTATGGAGATATCGAAGTTTGGTATCTTTATGTATTCTATTATGGAGATATCAAATTTAGTATCTTTATGTATTCTATTATGGAGATATCAAAGTTTAGTATCTTTATGTATTCTATTATGGAGATATCAAAGTTTAGTATCTTTATGTATTCTATTATAGAGATATCAAATTTAGTATCTTTATGTATTCTATTATGGAGATATCAAAGTTTAGTATCTTTATGTATTCTATTATGGAGATATCAAATTTAGTATCTTTATGTATTCTATTATGGAGATATCGAAGTTTGGTATCTTTATGTATTCTATTATAGAGATATCAAATTTAGTATCTTTATCTATTCTATCATATTTTGTCCTGCGATTTTGCGGCTAAAAACCATGGGAATATGTCAAACATGTAGTAAAGTTGAATAAAGGACAGGTATTTATAATATATCACCAGAAGAAAGTTCCATGAAAAATAATTTAAATAATGAATCCAAAAAAAAAAAATACATTAACAAATGTTAAGAATGTGAGAATGAGTCGTCAACTTTCCATAGTAGACTTACTACACCAGTCATTTCTACAGAGAGAGAGAGTTGATTACACAATTACAATGACGGGGTCGTCGCCTGCGTATTCGGTTATGATAGTACAAATGCTATCACGAAACGCTTAATACGACCCGGACGAGAACACAGGTACGACGTACGGACAGACATAACATCGACAACCAAGTCAATGTCCACGGCCTTTGATAAGCAGTTGTGGTGCACTTGCGTGTCTACCCACCCCAGGATTGAACCCGGGGCCTCGTGGTCTGTAGACAGGTATGATAACCGCTACACCACAGTAGGTAGATATCTACACAGATAAGACAAAGCTTCAATTAAACTTGAATATCTCCGTAACGGAATAAGATTTGTGAACGCTTTCTTGTTTGTTTGTTTGTTTTGTCCTAATTCAAATAAGATGGACGCAACTACTGAGCTGATCATGGAAAGGGGCTTAAATGGAAATATTTGGTATGGAGAAAGTTAGTTCAAGGGGCGGAGCCAGGATAAAATGTTAGGGGCTAAGCCAAACCAAATCAGGGACGATTGGATACCGTGTTTGATGGGAAGTTTGGAACATATTAGGACAAAGGTCCAGAGATATATAAGCGGGGAGCAGAGAGAAAAGTACTCTCTGAAAGGATTTCACCTTCACTTTTGCATTTTTTCTCTCGATTGGGAAAATTGGGAAATTATTAACTAGAAATTTGGTCAATTCAGTTGAAATTTTGATAAAATTTGGCAACATTTCCTGATAATTGATGAAAATTTACAAAAAAACGAAGAACAATTGCACCCAAAACAAGGACAATTTTCCCAAAATTGCACGAGATTGAAAGAAATTTCTCAAACATTAAAAGAAATATTACATATATTGAAGGAAATATCTAAAAAATTGAAGAAAACTTGTTGAATATCAAACAAAAAATTCCCAATCATTTTATGAAATTATCCAATAAATTTAGAAATTTTACGGAAAATAGAAGAAAAATTGCTCCAAAATGAAAGAAATTGAATAAGTTTAAAAGTAAATTTTTTAAAATTGAAAGAAATTTTTCAAACATTAAATGAATTTTCCCCAAAATTGAAAGAAAATGTAAAGAAAATTCCCCCTAGAGGAAGGAAATTTTCTGCAAATTGCACGAGAATGAGGGAAATTTCCCAAAGCTTGAAAGAGATTTCTCTAACATTGAATGAATTTGCCAGAAAATTTACATAAACCGTGACTAAGAATTATCTCATGGTAAAAAAAAGAGTCATTTCAAAAATCTCAGGCGGGGACCAATCCCCCTCCCCTTCCACCCCTCATCCCTGTTTGGTTACAGGCCTGAAAAGTGAAAATATAATTATTTCATACACAGTATGCAGTATAGACTCTTAAAGTGGAAGACATGGAAGAGGTTTAATACAGTTGGTTGAAGAATATTTTCTCACCTGTCCTGAACCGTTTAATTTATTGGATAATTTAACTTTGCTAAAACAGACCGGCTGTCTCATCCAATGGGCGCCAAAATTGGGCGAATCCGGGTGGGTGTAAGCAGAGGAGGGCGGGGCGTTCTCCGGCTTGCCACCGGGCACCCAATCACCGTTCACATATTTCCATCGATGGTCATCAGTGGTCTTGAAATCTAACATGACTGAGTACATACAGTTGGGGTCAAGTCCAGATAGGATCACTGAAAGCACCGGAAACATGCGCCTGCAAATAAGAATGGAATAAACACTGATAGCAGACAACAACAAGCGAGGCGACATAATATAATTGCACTTGCTTAAATTAATTGTTTCATTTCAATAAATAAAATAAGGGATTGGCTACGGGTGGGGATTGGGAGGGAATTTACTGTTTTAACCAGTACCAGTACGTCGAACTATAAACTGATAAAGAAATATGCAAAAAATATTAACGCAAAAAAGTAGATAACTTTTTTTGTTTTCTTCTTCTTATCTTTCGGAAATTTCATAAAGATCTTAGTTTATGATTGCCAACTAATTTATAAGGCCTTGATGATAAAACTGCAAAATTCGATTTTGTTATTTTATCAAAGAATAAGCTTGCAGCAAACATTCTGTCGAATTTTCTACCAGTAGTCGTGCACGTGGCAAACCAATGAAGTATATTTGACGGCATATTACGGCGCTGGAAATGTTTGAAATCAATGAAACTATCTGAGAGTATCCAAGATCCATTTTGATGAGCTCTACGTTTGATATTTATTTCCTTTTGAGAATCAACGCAGAGGCGGTGGAAGATGTTTGAATCTGGGGGGACGGGACACAGAATCTGAGGGACACTTTCCAACTGTCCCCCCTCCCCCTTCCCCACACACACACCGAAATTTGTTATTGGTCCGAAAATTACTAGTGACTCATTTCTCCTTCTTCATCTAATTTACAGCTTCAAAAAATCAAAATATTTTGGTCCAAAATCTGGTAAAATAGAACAAATTTATACCAAAATCTTGAAATCGGAAAAATTTAGACTTATAGATCATGATTAGCCAATTGTATTGGTCATGAACCCGAATATATTTAATGTCTAAAAAAATGTGAAAAGCACATTCAGTTTGGTTCGTACCGTCGATGGAGGGACTCAATAAGTCCCCCGATGGGGAGACTCAGGCATGCGCACTGAGCTTACAGTGATATATGGAAGCCGCCATTTTTATTGTGAAGTTTCAGTCATAGACGCTTATCAGTCGTTTCATTGAAGGTTTCTAACAAAGTTTGCTTTGTTCATGTTCAATTTCGCGAAAGTAAAACAACTTCGTTACTATTACACAATTATTGCTAAATAATTTTCACAAATCCCCAAGTTATTTCTCATAATTAAAAAAAAAAAACCTTGCTAAAGCCCGACCGCCTAACGGTAACAAATAATAAGAATTCATCACTTTTCTTTAAAATTCTCAAAATTTCATGGTGAATTTCAAAAACGCACGGTGAAAAGATAATTCATATGTCATTATTTTAAATCGTGAAGAAAAATTAAAACCCTTCGCAGTGGTTGAATTCCCCGCGCTGGAAATGTGTCTGATTCTTATGTTATTCCTACACAAAACTTTGAATTTAGAGAGATGCATTGTGGGATACTTCTGTAAAGGATCCCCCGATCGGAAGAACAAACCCGTTCTCCCATCGGGGGTACGAACCGGACTGACATAAGTGGTTCTTTATTATTATTTAGATGTTTAGGAGGCCATAATCTTCTTGATGAGAATAAATGTGGCTCGGTATATCAGTATAAATTAGACTAGATGGCCCAAATTTACACCCAGTATTCAGCGAGTCGGTAGCAGAACCAAAATTAAAGGCGCTCCACGAGTGAAATTTGTGGTGTTTTGTTTGATGTTTATGTTACTTTCTTCAATTGTTCAATCTGTCAATAAGCAGTTCGGTTCGTACTGCCGATCGGGGACTCAATAAGTCCCCCGATCGAGAGACACTTTCTTCAACTGTTCAATCTGTCAATAAGCAGTTCGGTTCGTACTGCCGATCGGGGACTCAGTAAGTCCCCCGATCGAGAGACACTTTCTTCAACTGTTCAATCTGTCAATAAGCAGTTCGGTTCGTACTGCCGATCGGGGACTCAATAAGTCCCCCGATCGAGAGACACTTTCTTCAATTGTTCAATCTGTCAATAAGCAGTTCGGTTCGTACTGCCGATCGGGGACTCAATAAGTCCCCCGATCGAGAGACACTTTCTTCAACTGTTCAATCTGTCAATAAGCAGTTCGGTTCGTACTGCCGATCAATAAGCAGTTCGGTTCGTCTGCCGATCGGGGGGGACTCAGTAAGTCCCCCGATCGAATCGGGGACACGAGACACTTCTTCAACTGTTCAATCTGTCAATAAGCAGTTCGGTTCGTACTGCCGATCGGGGACTCAATAAGTCCCCCGATCGAGAGACACTTTCTTCAATTGTTCAATCTGTCAATAAGCAGTTCGGTTCGTACTGCCGATCGGGACTCAATAAGTCCCCGATCGAGAGACACTTTCTTCAACTGTTCAATCTGTCAATAAGCAGTTCGGTTCGTACTGCCGATCGGGGACTCAATAAGTCCCCCGATCGAGAGACACTTTCTTCAATTGTTCAATCTGTCAATAAGCAGTTCGGTTCATACTGCCAATCGGGGACTCAATAAGTCCCCCGATCGAGAGACACTTTCTTCAACTGTTCAATCTGTCAATAAGCAGTTCGGTTCGTACCGCCGATCGGGGACTCAATAAGTCCCCGATCGATCGGGGACTCAATAAGTCCCCGATCGAGACACTTTCTTCAACTGTTCAATCTGTCAATAAGCAGTTCGGTTCGTACCGCCGATCGGGGACTCAATAAGTCCCCCGATCGAAATGACACTTTTTTCAACTGTTCAATCTGTCAATAAGCAGTTCGGCTCGTACCGCCGATCGGGGACTCAATAAGTCCCCCGATCGAGAGACACTTTCTTCAACTGTTCAATCTGTCAATAAGCAGTTCGGCTCGTACCGCCGATCGGGGACTCAATAAGTCCCCCGATCGAGAGACACTTTCTTCAACTGTTCCATAAGCAGTTCGATTCGTACTACCGATCAAGGACTCAATAAGTCCCCGATCGAGAGACTCAATCATGTGCCCTGAGCTTACAGTGATATATGGAAGCCGCCATTTTTATTGTGAAGTTTCAGTAATAGACGTTTATCAGTCGTTTCATTGAAGGTTTGAAACAAAAGTTTTCTTTCTTCATGTTCAATTTCGCGAAAGTAAACAACATCGTTACTATCATGCAGTTATTGCTAAATAATTTTCACAAATCCCCAAGTTATTTCTCATAATTTCAGAAAACCTTGTTTAAAGCGCGACTAAGAATTCATCACTTTTCTTCAAATTTCTCGAAAACCGCACGGTGAACTTTAAAAGCGCACTGTGAAAAGGTAATTCATATGTCATTATTTCAAATCGTGAAGAAAAATTTGAACGCTTCGCAGTTGTTGAGTTCCCGCGCTTGAAATATATCTGATTCTTATGTTCTTCCTATACAAACTTTGAATTTGGATAGATGCATTGTGGGATACTTCTGTATAGGATCCCTCGATCGGGAGAACAAAACTGTTCTCCCGATCGGGTGAACGAGCCGGACTGATAAGAAGATCAACAAAGGGACTTTAATATATTTCGATAATTTAAATAATACTTTTTTATGTCTGTAAAAGGGACACATTTTAATCTTTACAAAGAAGATGGGAAAGGGCACGTCATTTTATGTCATGGCAATGGTGTAAATAGTACGTTTTGCCCTGCATGGCCCATTTCAAAGATGCCCCTCTAATCAAATTTGGGGTGGTTCTGTGGTTTTTACAGATAATAAGCTTGGAAAGCAAAGATAGGCATAGGTCTTTTATGTATGAAAAAGTCCAATAGGTAGGGCTGTTGGCCCCAACTTTGACTTGAGGGGGAAATCGGAACAGTGTATGCGCGAAATTTCACAATTTATTATTTTTAGGGATATATTTGTGTTACATTCTTTAAGTATTTAATGAAAAGATCAGATATGTAGTCTTTGAAGAAAAAAGTGTTTCAATGTTTGAAAGGGCACTTGTCCTCTTTTAGAGTTTGAAATGGCACTTTTCCACCTGAAAAAGGGCAATTTTCCTCAGAAAAAGGGCACTTTCCTCTCTGAAAAAGGGCACTTTTTAAACTTTTGAGAAACGTGTGGGCACGTTCCCCTGTTCCGCCGCCTATGAATCAACGAAGTAATTTTCTATATGCCTTACGAGTTTTGTCTATATACAAATATAGCAAATTATGAAAACATACACGTGTGCGAGTCGCGAAAGGGTGGGGTGGGGAATGGGGAGGAAAATCCCCCCAAATTAAAAAATCCTCCATAATCGGGCAGAGTTGATCGGCGTTCCGACTAAAAACGGTAGCAAAGGGGCTTAAAAAGCGTTGAAAACAAATTATTAAAAATAATTTGACGGTACTAAAGTGCAGATTATTGTACCAGAATTTGATCAAAAGAAATCGACCACACTATCAGACTGTGGCAAATACAAAAAGAAAATCGACAACAATATTCTCCACCCGCTGTGTGATAGATGTTTAATAAAGAAAAGTTCACGACGACACGACACGACAGCACAACGAACAGACCACATGGGGTGGCGTAGAGGGATCATACATGGGGCGGCGTAACGGGGCGCATACATGGGGCGGTGTAAAGGGGAGCATACATGGGGCGGTGTAAAGGGGACCATACATGGGGCGGTGTAAAGGGGAGCATACATGGGGCGGTGTAAAGGGGAGCATACATGGGGTGGCGTAGAGGATCATACATGGGGCGGCGTAAAGGGGCGCATACATGGGGCGGTGTAAAGGGAGCATACATGGGGCGGTGTAAGGGGAGCATACATGGGGCGGTGTAAAGGGGAGCATACATGGGGCGGTGTAAAGGGGAGCATACATGGGGCGTTGTAAAGGGGAGCATACATGGAGCGGTGTAAAGGGGAGCATACATGGGGCGGTGTAAATGGGGAGCATACATGGGGCGGTGTAAAGAAGAGCATACATGGGGCGGTGTAAAGGGGAGCATACATGGGGCGGTGTAAAGGGGAGCATACATGGGGCGGTGTAAAGGGGAACATACATGGGGCGGTGTAAAGGGGAGCATACATGGGGCGGCGTAAAGGGGAGCATACATGGGGCGGTGTAAAGTGGAGCATGCATGAGGCGGTGTAAAGGGGAGCATACATGGGGCGGTGTAAAGGGGAGCATCAGGAGACACTTTTATCAAAACAAAAATGACAAAGAGTCCGTGTAAAAAAATATAAGTGAACGACTGACACCTGATGTGTTAGTAAAAGAGAGTAAAGCAAACATCTGAAAATATATTTGCTCCTCTAATTAAGCAAAGTAATAGGCCCTCTCCTTTTTATCTAAGTTATTGCTCCTCTAATTAAGCAAAGTAATAGGCCTCTCCCTTTGATCTAAGTTATCGCTCCTCTAATTAAGCAAAGTAATAGGCCCTCTCCCTTTGATCTAAGTTATTGCTCCTCTAATTAAGCAAAGTAATAGGCCCTCTCCCTTTTATCTTAGTTATTGCTCCTCTAATTAAGCAAAGTAATAGGCCCTCTCCTTTTTATCTAAGTTATCGCTCCTCTAATTAAGCAAAGTAATAGGCCCTCTCCCTTTGAACTAAGTTATCGCTCCTCTAATTAAGCAAAGTAATAGGCCCTCTCCCTTTTATCTTAGTTATTGCTCCTCTAATTAAGCAAAGTAATAGGCCCTCTTCTTTTTATCTAAGTTATTGCTCCTCTAATTAAGCAAAGTAATAGGCTCTCTCCCTTTGATCTAAGTTATCGCTCCTCTAATTAAGCAAAGTAATAGGCTCTCTCCCTTTGATCTAAGTTATCGCTCCTCTAATTAAGCAAAGCAATAGGCCTTCTCCCTTTTATCTTAGTTATTGCTCCTCTAATTAAGCAAAGTAATAGGCCCTCTTCTTTTTATCTAAGTTATTGCTCCTCTAATTAAGCAAAGTAATAGGCCCTCTCCCTTTGATCTAAGTTATCGCTCCTCTAATTAAGCAAAGTAATAGGCCCTCTCCCTTTGATCTAAGTTATCGCTCCTCTAATTAAGCAAAGTAATAGGCCCTCTCCCTTTGATCTAAGTTATCGCTCCTCTAATTAAGCAAAGTAATAGGCTCTCTCCCTTTGATCTAAGTTATCGCTCCTCTAATTAAGCAAAGTAGGCAGGCCCCTCTCCCTTTGATCTAAGTTATCGCTCCTCTAATTAAGCAAAGTAATAGGCTCTCTCCCTTTGATCTAAGTTATCGCTCCTCTAATTAAGCAAAGTAATAGGCCCTCTCCCTTTGATCTAAGTTATCGCTCCTCTAATTAAGCAAAGTAATAGGCCCTCTCCCTTTGATCTAAGTTATCTCTCGATGCCAATCGCCTTTCCAAACTCGATCCGATGGTTTTGAAGTAATACCAGAACAGAATTCTTCAATTGGAGAGCCGCACCTTAGGTCCCGTAAAAAAATATAGTTTATCACCCGAAACCTGTTTAAAAGGTAATGTGGGTGCGCGATTTTATTTTTCATTCTAAGTCAATTAATTTTGGTAATTTGCAGTGTTGCGGATTAGGTCAACTACATCAGGTGCAATAAAAAAGGAAAATTATATCTGAAACAATCGTTCGTATTTCGGTACCATAGAAAGTAGAAAGAAACGGAAATACGGATACTGATCCGAGAGAAAAATAGGCCTATGGTACATAAACTGTTCAATAAATGGGAATCTCTCAAAACTTTTTTTTAACCATTTATTGCATGCTATAACATTTTTTGCCATAGCAATGCAGAAGACAATAGGTTAACATTATTAATTGTTCAAATCCATCGAAAACTAGAACTTGCATGAAATCTCTCAAAACTGATGCGCGCAAGGGTGATAAGCCAATCAATTATTTTATTGGGCCTAAAGGGACGTAAAGAATTTTGAGACTGCCCTGTATTACGTCATAAATTTGATACAAATCCTCAATAACTAAAGAACTGAGTTGTGTTATTTTCAAGATTTGAAAATTGTTCTAATCCACTAATTAATGCTCTTAAATAGAAATGACCAATTTAATGTTCTTTGTGTAGTGTTGATTAAGCTTAAATAGACAAGAATAGACCTTTTACACTGAACAGCTTAACGGGCTTAATTTTGTATTTAAGTTGTTTTGGGCGCTGCTCTTCATGCCAAAAAAAAAGATTCAAGACATGAGGTAGAGGTTATAATTGGGGGTCAGAAAATTACTGTATAAACCAGGGTCGTAGCTAAACTGTCTGTGGTGGGGAGAGGAAGGTGATTAAGTGGTGGGGAGAGGAAGGTGATTAAGTGGTGGGGAGAGGAAGGTGATTAAGTGGTGGGGAGAGGAAGGTGATTAAGTGGTGGGGAGAGGAAGGTGATTAAGTGGTGGGAGAGGAAGGTGATTAAGTGGTGGGGAGAGGAAGGTGATTAAGTGGGGGGGAGAGGAAGGTGATTAAGTGGTGGGGAGGGAAGGTGAGTGGTGGGGAGAGGAAGGTGATTAAGTGGTGGGAGAGGAAGGTGATTAAGTGGTGGGGAGAGGAAGGTGATTAAGTGGTGGGAGAGGAAGGTGATTAAGTGGTGGGGAGAGGAAGGTGATTAAGTGGTGGGGAGAGGAAGGTGATTAAGTGGTGGGAGAGGAAGGTGATTAAGTGGTGGGGAGAGGAAGGTGATTAAGTGGTGGGAGAGGAAGGTGATTAAGTGGTGGGGAGAGGAAGGTGATTAAGTGGTGGGGAGAGGAAGGTGATTAAGTGGTGGGGAGAGGAAGGGTGATTAAGTGGTGGGAGAGGAAGGTGATTAAGTGGTGGGGAGAGGAAGGTGATTAAGTGGTGGGGAGAGGAAGGTGATTAAGTGGTGGGGAGAGGAAGGTGATTAAGTGGTGGGGAGAGGAAGGTGATTAAGTGATGGGTGGTCATTAAGTAATTACGTAATGTAAAGTAATATGAACATACAGTAGACATTCACTAGTTAAATTAGGTACCATTTTACAACACTAGATAACTATGTTACGACCTTATGTGCCACAACAATGAAGCTGTGATTAGGTGTAATATATGCAATGAAAATACAATCAATATTGAGTCAGGCACTGATAGTATTTATGTTTGCAAAAATCACTGTGTTCAGGGCCGTAATTCCTGTGCGGGCCAAGGAGGGGGAGTGCATGTCCCTCCAATTTTCGGCATTTGTAGGAAGTTAATGTAACCCATGGGAGTTTTTGCATAAATATGCCCCAAAAAAAAAAAAAATAATAATAATAATAATAATAATAATAATAATAATAATAATAATAATAATAATAATAATAATAATAATAATAATAATAATAATAATAATAATAATAATAATAATAATAAAAAAAAAATAATAATAATAATAATAATAATAATAATAATAATAATAATAATAATAATAATAATAATAATAATAATAATAATAATAATAATAATAATAATAATAATAATAATAATAATAATAATAATAATAATAATAATAATAATAATAATAATAATAATAATAATAATAATAATAATAATAATAATAATAATAATAATAATAATAATAATAATAATAATAATAATAATAAAATTTACTAATAAATAATAATAAAATAAAATAATAAAAATAAATTTAATTAAAAATAAAAATAAAATAAAATAAAAAATAAAATAAAAATAAAAATAATAATAATAAAAATAAAAATATTTGTAACACAAATCCGGGAAAAATTTGATGAAGTTTGGACGATTTTTGCTAAGCCCTCATAACGAGAAGGCGCTATCTGCTTATTATATGATCGTAGAGTACAAGGGAACATTCCCATTTCAACGAGAATGAAAGTAATTTGGGGCGAAAATATTTTTCTGAAAATTATTGGGGTCAAATGAGGTCAAAGGGCAAATATCCAAGGTCAACAAAGTTTGGAAGATATTTTTTCAATTTTGTAATTTTGTCCTCTATAAAAATTTCTCATGTCTGGGTAGTGTTGCTCTAACTTGATTCCCTTTTAAGGCATTATTTGTAATTTCTTTACTGAAAACTTTTTTAATAGTATCAGTGCAAGTTACTCCAAATCCATTTTACGTTTCACAAAGAAATTGTTACTTTTAAGTATTATAGACAAGGGAAAGCTGACACGGTAACAGTTCATCATTTGAAAACCATTAATAATAAGATAATGATATTCATTATCAATTTATAACCATTAATAATAAGATAATGCTATTCATTATTAATTTATAACCATTAATAATAAGATAATGATATTCACTATCAATTTATAACCATTAATAATAAGATAATGATATTCATTATCAATTTATAACCATTATTAATAAGATAATCATATTCATTATCAATTTATAACAATTAATAATAAGATAATCATATTCATTATCAATTCATAACCATTAATAATAAGATAATGATATTCACTATCAATTTATAGCCATTAATAATAAGATAATGATATTCATTATCAATTTATAACCATTATTAATAAGATAATCATATTCATTATCAATTTATAACCATTAATAATAAGATAATCATATTCATTATCAATTTATAACCATTAATAATAAGATAATGATATTCATTATCAATTTATAACCATTAATAATAAAATAATGATATTCATTATCAATTTATAATCATTAATAATAAGATAAAGATATTCATTATCAATTTATAACCATTAATAATAAGATAATAATATTCATTAACAATTTATAACCATTAATAATAAGATAATCATATTCATTATCAATTCATAGCTATTAATAATAAGATAATAATATTCATTATCATTTTATAACCATTAATAATAAGATAATGATATTCATTACAAATTTATAACCATTAATAATAAGATAATAATATTCATTATCAATTTATAACCATTAATAATAAGATAATGATATTCATTATCAATTTATAACCATTAATAATAAGATAATGATATTCACTATCAATTTATAGCCATTAATAATAAGATAATGATATTCATTATCAATTTATAACCATTATTAATAAGATAATCATATTCATTATCAATTTATAACCATTAATAATAAGATAATCATATGCATTATCAATTTATAACCATTAATGATAAGATAATGATATTCATTATCAATTTATAACCATTAATAATAAAATAATGATATTCATTATCAATTTATAACCATTAATAATAAGATAAAGATATTCATTATCAATTTATAACCATTAATAATAAGATAATGATATTCATTAACAATTTATAACCATTAATAATAAGATAATCATATTCATTATCAATTTATAGCTATTAATAATAAGATAATAATATTCATTATCATTTTATAACCATTAATAATAAGATAATGATATTCATTATAAATTTATAACCATTAATAATAAGATAATAATATTCATTATCAATTTATAACCATTTATAATAAGATAATGATATTCATTAGCAATTTATAACCATTAATAATAAGATAATCATATTCATTATCAATTTATAACCATTAATAATAAGATAATATTCATTATTAATTTATAACCATTAATATTAAGATAATGATATTCATTATCAATTTATAACCATTAATAATAAGATAATGATATTCATTATCAATTTATGACCATTAATAATAACATAATGATATTCATTAACAATTTATAATTTCATCGCAGCAATTTTCTTTTATTTCATAATTATCTATGTAAAATTCACTCATAAAATAAATTTCACCTTTTTTTTTATAGCTTGGATTCCGAAAATTGTATTTTTTTTTTTTTTGCACTTCAAAAAGAAAAAGAGTATAGGCCCCTAGCTACGCCACTGACCTCTGTATAGTGTAAGTATTGTACATTTTAGAATTTATTCCAGACAGCCAGAAAAGGAGCTGACAAATAGTTCAGGTTTTAGCTAAACACCCAAATAGTGCATATATACCAATATACAAGGTCACTAAGCAGCGTTCCCTTAATGTAAGATTGTTCTATGTTGGGACACACAAATCGAAACGTATGGTCTTCTCTTTTTAACAGTAAAAGTATGAAAAATGATCGAGGATCCAACTATACAAACCGACCAAACATACCAAGTCAAAATATTATTCCTATCTCAAGTTATTCATGTTTGAAGTCGACATATGGATGCTGCCATTTTGTTTTATTATGTATAATCTTGTACATTATGACATAATTTCCCTAACAGGGACGTAAGGATTCGTGATAGCCTAATTTATTTCTTTATAAATTTGATTACAGTTAGTTCTTCCAAACCGAAGTAACACACAGTTTTAACAGACTATGTTTTGATCACTTCATGTGAAATGGCCTTCAATGTTCTTTTATAAGCTAGGGAACTTGGAAAAGATTATAAAGAAATAAAGGGCATTCTAACATCCTGCTGGGTTGATGGCATCATTTTCTGCATGTTTTAAAATCAAAATGGCGGCTCCGATGGTATTAAAGTTTTTAATCAATACAAAATATGTGTAAGATTGCTTCTGAAGGTATGAAACTTGGTCAGAAGATTTATTTTTAATGCTATAATATGAAATAAGGATCGTGTCAGAATTGGTCAGAAGATTTGATATTTTTAATGCTATAATATGAAATAAGGATTGTGTCAAACTTGGTCTGAAGATTTGTTATTTTTAATGCTATAATATGAAATAAGGATTGTGTCAGACTTCGTCAGAAGATTTGTTATTTTTAATGCTATAATATGAAATAAATTGTGTCAGATGAAGATTTGTTAGATACTAATGGAAATAAGGAGAAGATTTGTTAATATTAATGCTATGTGAAATAAGAATTGTGTCAGACTTGGTCAGAAGATTTGTTCTTTTTAATGCTATAGTATGAAATAAGGATTGTGTCCAACTTGGTCAGACGATTTGTTATTTTTACTGCTATAATATGAAATAAGGATTGTGATTGTATCAGACTTGGTCAGAATATTTGTTATTTTTAATGCTATAATATGAAATAAGGATTGTCAGAAGATTTCATTTTTAACTTGTCAGAAGATTTTTTGCTATATGAAATTTTTAATGTCTGAAGATTTATATTTTTAATGCTATATGAAAAAGGATTGTGTCAAACTTGGTCAGAAGATTTGTTATTTTTAATGCTATAATATGAAATAAGAATTGTGTCAGACTTGGTCAGAATATTTGTTATTTTTAATGCTATAATATGAAATAAGAATTGTGTCAAATTTGGTCTGAAGATTTGTTATTTTAATTGCTATAATATGAAATAAGGATTGTGTCAGAATTGGTCAGAAGATTTGATATTTTTAATGCTATATGAAAAAGGATTGTGTCAAACTTGGTCAGAAGATTTGTTATTTTTAATGCTATAATATGAAATAAGGATTGTGTCAAATTTGGTCTGAAGATTTGTTATTTTTAATGCTATAATATGAAATAAGGATTGTGTCAGAATTGGTCAGAAGATTTGTTATTTTTAATGCTATAATATGAAATAAGGATTGTGTCAAACTTGGTCAGAAGATTTGTTATTTTTAATGCTATAATATGAAATAAGGATTGTGTCAAACTTGGTCAGAAGATTTGTTATTTTTAATGCTATAATATGAAATAAGGATTGTGTCAAATTTGGTCAGAAGATTTGTTATTTTTAATGCTATATGAAAAAAGGATTGTGTCAAACTTGGTCAGAAGATTTGTTATTTTTAATGCTATATGAAAAAAGGATTGTGTCAGACTTGGTCAGAAGATTTGTTAATTTTAATGCTATGTGAAATAAGAATTGTGTCAAACTTGGTCAGAAGATTTGTTATTTTTAATGCTATATGAAATAAGGATTGTGTCAGAATTGGTCTGAAGATTTGATATTTTTAATGCTATATGAAAAAAGGATTGTGTCAAACTTGGTCAGAAGATTTGTTATTTTTAATGCTATAATATGAAATAAGAATTGTGTCAGACTTGGTCAGAATATTTGTTATTTTTAATGCTATAATATGAAATAAGAATTGTGTCAAATTTGGTCTGAAGATTTGTTATTTTTAATGCTATAATATGAAATAAGGATTGTGTCAGAATTGGTCAGAAGATTTGTTATTTTTAATGCTATAATATGAAATAAGGATTGTGTCAGACTTTGTCTCTTTCAATTGATCCTTTTAATCTCGTTTATTTCTCAAACAAAAAGTTAACAAACGTTTTGGGAGAGCTAACTAACCTTACATAATACGTTTTGAGAGAGCTAACTAACCTTACATAAAACGTTTTGAGAGAGCTAACTAACCTTACATAAAACGTTTTGAGAGAGCTATCTAACCTTACATAAAACGTTTTGAGAGAGTTAACTAACCTTACATAACACGTTTTGGGAGAGCTAACTAACGTTACATAAAACGTTTTGAGAGAGCTAACTAACCTTACATAAAACGTTTTGAGAGAGCTAACTAACCTTACATAAAACGTTTTGGGAGAGCTAACTAACCTTACATAAAACGTTTTGAGAGAGCTAACTAACCTTACATAAAACGTTTTGGGAGAGCTAACTAACCTTACATAAAACGTTTTGAGAGAGCTAACTAACCTTACATAAAACGTTTTGGGAGAGCTAACTAACCTTACATAAAACGTTTTGGGAGAGCTAACTAACCTTACATAAAACGTTTTGAGAGAGCTATCTAACTTTACATAAAACGTTTTGAGAGAGTTAACTAACCTTACATAACACGTTTTGGGAGAGCTAACTAACGTTACATAAAACGTTTTGAGAGAGCTAACTAACCTTACTTAAAACGTTTTGGGAGAGCTAACTAACCTTACATAAAACGTTTTGGGAGAGCTAACTAACCTTACATAAAACGTTTTGAGAGAGCTAACTAACCTTACATAAAACGTTTTGGGAGAGCTAACTAACCTTACATAAAACGTTTTGGGAGAGCTAACTAACCTTACATAAAACGTTTTGAGAGAGCTAACTAACCTTACATAAAACGTTGAGAGAGCTAACTAACCTTACATAAAATTTGTTTTACTAGATTCTAAACATACAATATAAATAGTATTGATAATACGTATTCCGCTATAAAGTCGTTTAACGTAGCAATATGTCTATGTGTTGAGTTAATCAAATATTTATATGAAATTTATAGCAAACCGCTTACGACACACAAAATTGATTTTTCATATAAAACGATTGCGCGCATTGTTGAAACTATGATAAAAAGTTTTGCAAGTCGATATGAATCGAAGCAATTAATTTCAATCGGGATTTTATTGTCGTATCAATTTTATATGGACAAACTGAACCCACGCCTACGTCACCTTTATTACTATAAGTAGGAACATCTCACTGCTATAGGCCACACTAGGAATGACAACCATAGGGTCATTATGTTAGTGTTAGGCTTCATAGGAAAAACCTCAAATTGTTATAAATTGTATTCTTTTTTATCACTTTAAATTTCATTTCTTGTAATAAAATGATTGCATTATAAGTTCTTGAGGGACTCATTCGTAAGTTCAAAACCTTTCATCATTAGGTGTAAATTGAGGAAAATTAAAAGTTATTCTGAAAGCAATGTTAGACTTAAAAACAGCCATTTGTTTGCAGCTTCTATCAAATTTATATTGATATAACTAATTAATAAATTACTATTTAACAGCAAACTTTTCGAAGGGTACTTTCATCCAAAATTTGTTCATAAGCAAGTGTAAATAGTTTGATTTAATTTGATTTTGAAATAAGAAATATTGCTGAATTTGATTTTTAAAGCACATGAGAATCTTCAAAAAGTGTCTCAAATTTTTCCCGATGCTACACCTAAACGAGGAGAGTTTTTGAATATTTTTTGCAGGGAATAGATTGTTAAGGAATTTATCATGCAATCTTCCTATGAAGCACATTTAGAAACCCCCACCCCCCCCATAAAAAATAATTAATGAATAATTAAAAATATATATAATAATACTAATACTAATACTAATACTACTAATGATAATAATAATACAAATAATAATAATAAAAATAATAATCAATCATAATCAATCATAATAATCAATCAATCAATCATGACGATGATGATGATATATAATAATGATAATAATAATAATAATAATAATAATAATAATAAAAGATATATATAAAATAATGATAATAATAATAATAATAATAATAATAATAATTATAATAATAATAATAATAATAATAATAAAATAATAATAAAAATATATATAAAATAATGATAATAATAATAATGATAATAATAATAATAATAATAATAATAATAATAATAATAATAATAATGATAATGATAATAATAATAATTATAATAATAATAATAATAATAATAATAATAATAATAATAATAATAATAATAATAATACAATATAAAAATAAATCATTAAATAAAACAAAATCCCAAAACAAGACAACATTTTTTTTTTTTTTTGGGGGGGGGGGGAGGCTTCCCTCCCCACTTAAGGGAGAGCAAAAAACATAAACAACAATCAATTGATAGTTTAGCGGGAAAATGAACAAAAAGTTTTCAAGAATGCCGATAAATATTTCAGTTATCGCCCTAAAGAATACACTCCTCCTGCCGCAGTTGGCACACATCTCGATATGAAAGTTTACCATATGCATGGTTCAAGGTTTAAAATACATGTAAATGATACCGCCCCTACATCAATCTGTTCCTTTTTGACATAGACAGGATTAGAGAAGAAGGGGGGGGGGGCAATGGGGCACTTGCCTCCACCCCAATTTTTTTTCAGAATTTGTATCTTTTGTGTGGTAATGTTTTGCATCTTAGCATGATTTTGTGTTTTTTTCCCCCCACATTTGACTTCCCCCCGCTCATGCTTTTTGGATGCAGTGACAATCTGACAATGATCATTTAAGTTTTTTTTCTTTTCAGTCATAATTTTAGGTTTTCAGTTGCAGGTACAACATCGTCTTTGTATTTGGAAAGTAGGATAGGTAGGGTAATTTAAGAAATATGCTATCTAGGCTTAGGAAGTTGACATACCTTCCAGTTTTAGTTACTATCATCTCATTGGTGCACCGGTGGAACCTTTTCCATAAATCTCCATCCTCCAGCTTAACTTTCAACAAACTTTTCTCCGATGACTCGTCCTTTACGGCAACATCCGAGCGTTCACCGGTGCCCATGCTTGTAGCGCCAGACTGTGATTCACCCGACGTGATTGGCGATGCTCTTGACGATGCACACTTAATTCCGTTCATTCTGACTTGATTTCGATTAGAAAAGCTGATCAGATCCAAATTTTCATTACAATCTGGCATGGTTTGGCAAAAGATACTTCAAATCCGTAGATAATACAACTCTTTCACAGACACGATAGCTTTACCTACTAGATAAATCAACGACTAGCTTACAATACAAATGAAGAGTTTTATGTAGGCCTATCTGACTTTCGCTTATATAATTTATTTTAAGAACCGTTATTTGTTTTAGAAAACTGGTGATAAGTTCCTAAGGTAGCTATTCTCCATTCAAACTGAAAAAGAACGGAAAACTCTTCATTACTACAAACTTTTTCCCTGTTCTAATGTTTCTGCACTTTTAGTGTATGCTATGTAAGCGGTTAAAAAATCTTGCAAAACAACCTGTAGAATACCATAGTCTGATAGTTAGCCGTTCAATTACCAGTCCAAATAATACACAATATCAAAATCTTTTTTAAGTGTCCTCACTTCCACTTACGATACAAACCACTAACTGATTAGCGAAATCCCAAATCTGACCATTTTATGCTTGAGAATTGTCACTCAATTTTGGGGAAGCTGAACCATAAGTCAAATAATGGGAGAAACAATGTTAGCGATACCGGTAACTTCAAAGCCCACTTGAACGCGTAACTTATTTTTACGACGTAATTGTTTCCTTATGAATATGTAACGACCAACGGGAACAAAACAGCAAACGTCAGTGCATTGCGCAGCCGCACATCTTTAAACGGAAGAAAAGTGTGTGACTAAGTCTAGTATTAGGAAAGTTGGGTGAATATCCCTGTGGTAGGTCCTTGTTGGGATTTGATGAAGTGTTTCATTTTACTGTCTTTCAATCAAGGAATAATGTACGGAGCTAATTACAATACGGAGCGTGACAAGAGTGGGCTCTAACGATGTGTGTGACCTACTGACCTTTTATTATAACATACACCGTGAACTTTTTTCTTCTTCAAATTTCGTTAGTTGCAGATGACAACAATCTACATTGTCAGACATGGTTTATATTGTACAAAAGCTCATTTGGTAAAATAGCTTTGGAGAAAACGAAAGGGTTTGAAGACCCTAAACAGTCACAAGGCGTATACGCAGACGGATCAAGAAGGATCAGCCCCCTCCCCATGGAATTTACTCCCCTTTGGAATTTTCACCAACATACTTTCACACAACTTACCGACGTTTTTAGTATTAAACTTACGTCGATGATTGGTATTTATTTGATATTCATTGGAGTAAGGACCTAAGTTGAGGTATTAATTTCTTATCATTTGTTTTATGATGGTTTTAGCTTAAAATTAACTTAGAAATATTAACATTTTGGAAGGTATGCCTACATGCATATGTGACTTTTTGTTATTATCAAATTTTCAAAAAGGAAATTTTCTTGAAAACTGAAACATTTTTTTTGCAAGATGATTCATAATAATCCTAATTCCGGGGACATCAGTTTTGAAGATAAATTGTTACAGTTAATTTCGGTTAAAATAGTTTTGAAAACAAGTCCTTTCAATTTCGTTTGCTTCATTTCTTCAAGTAAAAATAATATATTTCCGATTCTGAAAATAAATGAAACATGAATACGTAACGGGACTTCGTCTTGTGTACGAACGAAGAGATATCAGGCAGTCAGTACCAGGTCTACTCAAGTCAGGATCAGTTATGAACCGTGACAAATACATATACGTGCGATGATTCTGAATAAGCGGAGGGTTAATTTAAAACCGTTGACTTGACCCTGGCTGGCTGCAAGCAAAGACGCAGCATAATGGGTGGGGAGGGAGGGTGTTAGGCCCCCTAAAAATTGTTTTCGTCGGGAAATTCCAATTCTAACTCGTCGTCGGGAAAACAAATGACCCAGTATTGAAGAAAAAAAACATGTTAGAAAATGAATATGGTTAAACCTTCATGTTTTTGTTTCTTCAAAAAGACAAAATACTTTTAAAAATGCATAACGTCATAGTTGTTTTGTTATGGCCGTATGAACATGGAGAATTTTTATTATTTTATCATCACTTAATTTTTCCCATTTTCTTCAGTTTCTTTAATAGTCCTCTATCATACAATAATTCACGAGGTTATACCTTTAATTTGTCAGAAACTGGTCGAGGAAAATATTCCAGTTTGCTTTTGCATACTGTTTAATCACACTTCTAGCTCTTGAATGTAGGCTATATCCTATCCTTAGTTTAAAATGATTTAATTGAAATTAATTGTTTATTTGGCGCATGTCAAAACTGAAAATGATATTAGGAGAACGCTTCATGACAATTACCTATTTCAGTATCGTCTGTGATCTTCATATTTGCGAAAAATTTTCCATGCAATTGGAATGGTTGATGAGAACTGCGGCGGAATTCTCCCCCGTTAGTGAAATGTTTTGATAATGTCGGCCAATTACTGAAAACGTGTATTTAAATGTGAATTTCATGCAATCAAGCCAACCCTGTCTCACGTCGTCGCACCACCCCGGGAAACATCCTACAACATCCAAAAGAGGGCGCATGTATAATCACGACCAAAAAAAAACCTTTGGCAGTTTCTGTAAATCTCAAGGTTTTAATTAATACGTTAAACAGGGCGGCGGAATCAGGGGCATAAAATCCCTATAGGGTGCGTGACCCACACTTTATGAAAAGTAAAAAGAGAAGAAGTGTGCCGATATAGTCGTCTTTATCAAGATGAATACACGTCGAGTTAATTATTGAAATTGAAATTTTTCAAAAAACTTGTTACATAGAATGTTATGCAAATCATATTTATGTATAAAGGAACAATAAAAAGGATACATTTAGCATGGAAATAATTTTTCTGCGCGCTTCGCGTGCATGCTCCCGCATTGCGTTCAATTGACATGGTCGACTACTTTTGGGAAAATACGTGTGAATTTAATTAAGTCCCACATCTGAATACCTGTATCTTTGCGTTGAAGTGAATCGAATACTTCAGAAATAAGGAACACATTTCAAACAATCATCCCTCATTCAGATTCATTTTTAGCTTCCAAATACATTTTGAATGTTTCAAAATTAAAGAACATATTTCAATCTATCTCACTTCATTGATTTTTACTTACAATTTCTAAACCCTTCAAAAAATTATCGCGCTCGCTCTATAACATTAAATTTTCATTTTTTTTACAAAAAAGAATAATATAAAAAAAGTAACAGAAGTTTATTCTAATTTCTTGTACTTTTCAATTTTTCAACTTCCGTGAAATACGGAATGTTGTTAAAATGGGAAAGATTGACTTGAGGACACAATCCCCTTTATCTGTCTATCACATTCCCTATTCTTATTATCTCTAATCTTCTCTATCTATCTTATTCCCAATTCGTATTACTCTCCTCTATCTATCTCATTCCCTATTCTTATTACTCTCCTCTATCTCATTCCCTATTCGTATTACTCTCCTCTATCTATCTCATTCCCTATTCTTATTACTCTTTTCTATCTATCTCATACCCTATTTTTATTACTCTTCTCTATCTATCTCATTCCCTATTCTTATTACTCTTCCCTATCTATCTCATTCTCTATTCTTATTATTCTCCTCTATCTATCCCATTCTCTATTCTTATTACTCTCCCTCTATCTATCTCATTCTCTATTCTTATTACTCTCCTCTATCTATCTCATTCTCTATTCTTATTACTCTCCTCTATCTATCTCATTCCCTATTCTTATTACTCTTCCTATCTATCTCATTCTCTATTCTTATTACTCTTTTCTATCTATCTCATACCCTATTTTTATTACTCTTCTCTATCTATCTCATTCCCTATTCTTATTACTCTTCCTATCTATCTCATTCCCTATTCTTATTACTCTCCTCTATCTATCCCATTCTCTATTCTTATTACTCTTTTCTATCTATCTCATACCCTATTTTTATTACTCTTCTCTATCTATCTCATTCCCTATTCTTATTACTCTTCCCTATCTATCTCATTCCCTATTCTTATTACTCTCCTCTATCTATCCCATTCTCTATTCTTATTACTCTCCTCTATCTATCTCATTCTCTATTCTTATTACTCTCCTCTATCTCATTCCCTATTCTTATTACTCTTTTCTATCTATCTCATACCCTATTTTTATTACTCTTCTCTATCTATCTCATTCCTATTCTTATTACTCTTCCCTATCTATCTCATTCTCTATTCTTATTACTCTCCTCTATCTATCCCATTCTCTATTCTTATTACTCTCCTCTATCTATCTCATTCTCTATTCTTATTACTCTCCTCTATCTATCTCATACCTATTCTTATTACTCTTCGCTATCTATTTCATTCCCTATTCTCTATTAATCTCCTCTATCTATCTCATTCCCTATTCTTATTGCTCTCCTCTATCTATCTCATTCCCTATTCTTATTACTCTCCGCTATATGTTTATCTCATTCTCAATTCTTATTACTCTCCTCCATCTCTCTCATTCCCTATTCCTGTTACTCTCCTCAATCTATCTCATTCCCTATTCTTATTACTCTCCTCTATCTATCTCATTCCTTATTCTTATCACTCTCCTCTGTCTCATTGCCTATTCTTATTACTCTCCTCTATCTATCTCCTTCCATATTCTTATTACTTTTCTTTAATTATCTTCTTCCCAATTCTTATTACTCTCCTCTATCTCATTCCCTATTCGTATTACTCTCTTCTATCTCATTCCCTATTTTTATTACTCTCCTCTATCTATCTATCTCATTCTCTATTCTTATTACTCTGCTCCATCTATCTCATTCGCTATTCCTATTACTCTCCTCTATCTATCTCATTCCATATTCTTATTACTCTCCTCTATCGATTTCATTCCCTATTCTTGTTACCTCCTATATCTCATTCCCTATTCTTATTACCCTCCTCTATCTATCTCATTCCCTATTCTTATTACTCTCCTCTATCTCATTCGCTATTCTTATTACTCTCCTCTATCTATCTCATTCTCGATTCTTATTACTCTCCTCTTTCTATCTCATTCCCTATTCTTATTACTCTTCTCTATCTATCCCATTCCCATTACTTATTACTCTCCTCTATGTCATCCCTTATTCTTACTACTCTCCCCGATCTATCTCATTCTCTATTCTTATTACTCTCCACTATCTCATTCTCTATTCTTATTACTCTCCTCTATCTCATTCTCTATTCTTATTACTCTCCTCTATCTCATTCTTTATTCTTATTACTCTCCTCTATCCCATTCCCTATTCTTATTACTCTTCTCTATCTATCTCATTCTCTATTCTTATTACTCTCCTCTTTCTATCTCATTCCCTATTCTTATTACTCTCCTCTATCTATCTCATTCACTATTCTTATTACTCTCCTCTTTTTCTATCACATTCCCTATTCTTTTTACTCTTCTCAATCTATCTCATTCCCTATTCTTATTACTCTCCTCTATCTCATTCCCTAGTCTTATTACTCTCCTTTATCTATCTCATTCTCTATTCATATTACTCTCCTTTATCAATCTTATTCCCTATTCGTATTACTCTCCTCTATCAATTGTATTCCTGATTCTTATTACTCTCCTCTATCTCATTCCCCATTCGTATTTCTTTCCTCTATCTATCCCATTCCCTATTCTTATTACTCTCCTTTATCAATCTTATTCCCTATTCGTATTACTCTCCTCTATCAATTGTATTCCTTATTCTTATTACTCTCCTCTATCTCATTTCCTATTCATTTTCTTTCCTCTATCTATCCCATTCCTATTCTTATTACTCTCCTTTATCTATCCCATTCCTATTCTTATTACTGCTCCTTTATCTATCTCATTCTCTATTCTTATTACTCTCCTTTATCAATCTTATTCCCTATTCGTATTACTCTCCTCTATAAATTGTATTCCTTATTCTTATTACTCTCCTCTATCTCATTCCCTATTCGTATTTCTTTCCTCTATCTATCTCATTCCTATTCTTATTACTCTTCATCTATATGTTTATCTCATTCTCAATTCTTATTACTCTCCTCCATCTCTCTCATTCCCTATTCCTGTTACTCTCCTCAATCTATCTCATTCCCTATTCTTATTACTCTCCTCTATCTATCTCATTCCCTATTCTTATCACTCTCCTCTATCTCATTGCCTATTCTTATTACTCTCCTCTATCTATCTCCTTTCATATTCTTATTACTTTTCTTTATCTATCTCCTTCCCAATTCTTATTACTCTCCTCTATCTCATTCCCTATTCGTATTACTCTCTTCTATCTCATTCCCTATTTTTATTACTCTCCTCTATCTATCTATCTCATTCTCTATTCTTATTACTCTGCTCCATCTATCTCATTCGCTATTCCTATTACTCTCCTCTATCTATCTCATTCCATATTCTTATTACTCTCCTCTATCGATTTCATTCCCTATTCTTGTTACCTCCTATATCTCATTCCCTATTCTTATTACCCTCCTCTATCTATCTCATTCCCTATTCTTATTACTCTCCTCTATCTCATTCGCTATTCTTATTACTCTCCTCTATCTATCTCATTCTCGATTCGTATTACTCTCCTCTATCTATCCCATTCCTTATTCTTATTACTCTCCTCTATCTATCTCATTTTTAAATTTCCACAAAAAAGAATGATATAAAAAAGTAACTGAAGATTAATCTAATTTCTAGTACTTTTGAATTTTTCAACTTCCGTAAAATACCACGGAATACCACGGAATGTTGTTTAAAACGGGGAAGCTTGACTGGAGGACCCAACCCCCTCTATATATCTATCCCATTACCTATTCTTATTACTCTCCTCTATCTATCTCATTTTCAAATTTCTACAAAAAAAATATAATAAAATAACAAAAGATTAATCTAATTTCTTTAACTTTTGAATTTATGAACTTTCGTGAAATACGACGGTATGTTGTTCAAATTGGAAAACGTGACTAAAGTACACAATCCCTTCTATCTGTCTATCCTATTCCCTAATCTTATTACTCTCCACCATCTCATTCCCTATTCTTATAACTCTCCTCTATCTATCTCATTCATTCTCTATTCTTATTACTCTCCTCTTTCTATCTCATTCTCTATTCTTATTACTCTTCTCTATCTCATTCCCTATTCTTATTACTTTCCTCTATCTATCTCATTCTCTATTCCTATTACTCTCCTTTATCTATCTCATTCTCTATTCTTAGTACTCTCCTCTTTCTATCTCATTCCCTATTCTTATTACTCTTCTCTATCTATCTCATTTCATATTCTTATTACTCTCCTCTTTCTATCACATTCCTATTCTTATTACTCTTCTCAATCTATCCCATTACCATTTCTTATTACTCTCCTTTATTTACCACATTCCTTATCCTTTATCTATCTCATTCCCTATTCTTATTACTCTCCGCTTTCTATCTCATTCCCTATTCTTATTACTCTTCTCTATCTATCCCATTCCATTTCTTATTACTCTCCTTTATCTATCTCATTCCTTATTCTTATTACTCTCCTCTATCCATCTATCTCATTCCCTATTCTTATTACTCTTTTCTATCTATCTCATGCCCTATTTTTATTACTCTTCTCTATCTATCTCATTACCTATTCTTATTACTCTTCTCTATCTATCTCATTCCCTAATCGTATTACTCTCTTCTATCTCATTCCATATTATTATCACTCTCCTCTATCTCATTGCATATTCTAATTACTCTCCTATATCTATCTCATTCCTATGCTTATTACTCTCCTCTATTTATCTCATTCCTATTCTTATCACTCTCCTCTATCTCATTCCCTATTCTTATTACTCTCCTCTATCTATTTCATTCTCTATTCTTATTACTCTCCTCTATCTATCCCATTCCCTATTCCTAGTACTCTCCTCTATCTATCTCATTTTCTATTCTTATTACTCTCCACTTTCTATCTCATTCCATATTCTTATTACTCTCCTCTATCTATCTCATTCCCTAATCGTATTACTCTCCTATATCTATCTCATTCCCATTTCTTATTACTCTCCTCTATCTCATTCCCTATTCTTATTACTCTCCTCTATGTAATTCCCTATTCTTATTTCTCTCCTCTATCTATCCCATTCCATATTCTTATTACTCTCCTCCATCTATTTCATTTTCAAATTTCCACAAAAAAGAATGATATAAAAAAGTAACTAAAGATTAATCTAATTTCTTGTACTTTTGAATTGTTCAACTTCCGTAAAATACCACGGAATACCACGGAATGTTGTTTAAAACGGGAAAGCTTGACTGGAGGACCCAACCCCCTCTATATGTCTATCCCATTCCCTATTCTTATTACTCTCCTCTATTTATCTCATTTTCAAATTTCTAAAAAAAAAGAATAATATAATAAAATAACAAAAGATTAATCTAATTTCTTTAACTCTGAATTTATCAACTTCCGTGAAATACGACGGTATGTTGTTCAAATTGGAAAACGTGACTGAAGTACACAATCCCTTCTATCTGTCTATCCTATTCCCTCATCTTATTACTCTCCACCATCTCATTCCCTATTCTTATTACTCTCCTTTATCTATCTCATTCATTCTCTATTCTTATTACTCTCCTCTTTCTATCTCATTCTCTATTCTTATTACTCTTCTCTATCTCATTCCCTATTCTTATTACTTTCCTCTATCTATCTCATTCTCTATTCTTATTACTCTCCTTTATCTATCTCATTCTCTATTCTTAGTACTCTCCTCTTTCTATCTCATTCCTATTCTTATTACTCTTCTCAATCTATCTCATTCCATATTCTTATTACTCTCCTCTTTCTATCACATTCCCTATTCTTATTACTCTTCTCAATCTATCCCATTCCCATTTCTTATTACTCTCCTTTATCTACCTCATTCCTTATTCTTATTACTACTCCTTTATCTATCTCATTCCCTATTCTTATTACTCTCCGCTTTCTATCTCATTCCCAATTCTTATTACTCTTCTCTATCTATCCCATTCCCATTTCTTATTCCTGACCTCTATCTATCTCATTCCTTATTCTTATTACTCTCCTTTATCTATCTCATTCTTTATTCTTATTACTGTCCTCTATCTATCTCATTCTATTCTTTTACTCTTCTTCTCTATCTATCCCATTCCCATTTCTTATTACTCTCCTTTATCTATCTCATTCCCTAATCTTATTACTCTCCTCTATCTATTTCATTCCCAATTCTTATTACTCTCCTCTATCTCATTCCATATTCTTATCACTCTACTCTATCTCATTCCCTATTCTTATTACTCTCCTCTATCTATTTCATTCTCTATTCTTATTACTCTCTTCTATCTATCTCATTCCTAATCGTATTACTCTCTTCTATCTATCTCATTCCATATTCGTATTACTCTCCTCTATCTCATTCCCTATTCTTATTACTCTTCTCTATCTAATTCCATATTCTTATTTCTCTCCTCTATCTATCCCATTCCTATTCTTATTACTCTCCTCTATCTATCTCATTCCTATTCTTATTACTCTTCTCTAGCTCATTCCCTATTCTTTTTACTCTCCTTTATCTATCTCATTCTCTATTCTTATTACTCTCCTGTTTTTATCTCATTCCCTATTCTTATTACTCTTCTCTATCTATCTCATTCCCTATTCTTATTACTCTCCTCTATCTATTTATTCCTTATTCTTATTACTCCTGTATCTATCTCATTTTCCAATTTCTACAAAAAAGAATGATATAATAAAGTAACTGAAGATTAATCTAATTTCTTGTACTTTTGAATTTTTCAACTTCCGTAAAATACCACGAAATGCTGTTTAAAACGGGGAAGCTTGACTGGAGGACCCAACCCCCTCTATATGTCTAACCTATTCCCTATTCTTATTACTCTCCTCTATCTATCTCATTCTCGATTCTTATTACTCTCCTCTATCACATTCCCTATTCTTATTACTCTTCTCTATCTATCCCATTCCCATTTCTTATTACTCTCCTTTATCTATCCCATTCCCTAATCTTATTACTCTCCTCTATCTATTTCATTCCATATTCTTATTACTCTCCTCTATCTCATCCCATATTCTTTCTACTCTCCCCGATCTATCTCATTCTCTATTCTTATTACTCTCCTCTATCTCATTCTCTATTCTTATTACTCCTTTTATCTCATTCTCTATTCTTATTACTCTCCTCTATCTCATTCCCTATTCTTATTTCTTTCCTCTATCTATCCCATTCCCTATTCTTATTACTCTTCTCTATCTATCTCATTCTCTATTCTTATTACTCTCCTCTTTCTATCTCATTCCCTATTCTTATTACTCTCCTCTATCTATCTCATTCATTATTCTTATTACTCTCCTCTCTTTCTATCACATTCCCTATTCTTGTTATTCTTCTCAATCTATCTCTTTCCTATTCTTATTACTCTCCTCTATCTCATTCCCTAGTCTTATTACTCTCCTTTATCAATCTCATTCCCTATTCTTATTACTCTCTTATTTCTATCTCATTCCCTATTCTTATTACTCTTCTCTATCTATCCCATTCCCATTTCTTATTACTCTCCTTTATCTATCTCATTCCAATTCTTATTACTCTCCTCTATCTATTTTATTCCTTATTCTTATTACTCTTCTCTATCTATCTCATTCCATATTCGTATTACTCTCCTCTATCTACCCCATTCCTTATTCTTGTTACTCTCCTCTATCTATCTCCTTCTCTATTCTTATGATTCTCCTCTATCTATCTCATTCCCTATTCTTATTACTCTCCTCTATCAATTGTATTCTTTATTCTTATTACTCTCCTCTATCTATCTCCTTCTCTATTTTTATTACTTTCCTCTATCTATCTCATTCCCTATTCTTATTATTCTGCTCTATTTATCTCATTGCCTATCTTATTCCCCTCCTCTATCTATATCATCCTTATTCTTATTACTCTCCTTTATCTATCCCATTCCCTAATCTTATTACTCTCCTCTATCTATCTCATTCCCTAATCGTATTACTCTCCTCTATCTATCTCATTCCATATTCGTATTCCTCTACTCTAATTCATTCCCTATTTTTATTACTCTCCTCTATCTAATTCCCTATTCTTATTTCTCTCCTCTATCTATCCCATTCCTTATTCTTATTACTCTCCTCTATCTATCTCCTTTTCAAATTTCCACAAAAAAAGAATAATATAATAAAGTAACTGAAAATTAATCTAATTTCTTGTACTTTTGAATTTTTCAACTTCCGTAAAATACCACGGAATACCACGGAATGCTGTTTAAAACGGGGAAACTTGACTGAAGGACCCAACCCCCTCTATCTGTCTATCCCATTCCCTATTCTTGTTACTCTCCTCTATCTATCTCACTCATTCTCTATTCTTATTACTCTTCTCTATCTATCTCATTCCCTAATCTTATTACTCTCCACCATCTCATTCCCTATTCTTATTACTCTCCTCTATCTATCTCATTCATTTTCTATTCTTATTACTTTCCTCTTTCTATCTCATTCTGTATTCTTATTACTCTTCTCTATCTCATTTCCCATTCTTATTACTTTCCTCTATCTATCTCATTCTCTATTCTTATTACTCTCCTCTATCTATCTCATTCTCTATTCTTATTACTCTCATCTATCACATTCCCTATTCTTATTCCTCTTCTCTATCTATCCCATTCCCATTTCTTATTACTCTCCTTTATCTATCCCATTCCCTAATCTTATTACTCTGCTCTATCTATTTCATTCCATATTCTTATTACTCTCCTCTATCTCATCCCATATTCTTTCTACTCTCCCCGATCTTTCTCATTCTCTATTCTTATTACTCTCCTCTATCTCATTCTCTATTCTTATTACTCTCCTTTATCTCATTCTCTATTCTTATTACTCTCCTCTATCTCATTCCCTATTCTTATTTCTCTCCTCTATCTATCCCATTCCCTATTCTTATTACTCTTCTCTATCTATCTCATTCTCTATTCTTATTACTCTCCTCTTTCTATCTCATTCCCTATTCTTATTACTCTCCTCTATCTATCTCATTCATTATTCTTATTACTCTCCTCTCTTTCTATCACATTCCCTATTCTTTGTATTCTTCTCAATCTATCTCATTCCCTATTCTTATTACTCTCCTCTATCTCATTCCCTAGTCTTATTACTCTCCTTTATCAATCTCATTTCCCTATTCTTATTACTCTCCTCTTTCTATCTCATTCCTATTCTTATTACTCTTCTCTATCTATCCCATTCCCATTTCTTATTACTCTCCTTTATCTATCTCATTCCAATTCTTATTACTCTCCTCTATCTATTTTATTCCTTATTCTTATTACTCTTCTCTATCTATCTCATTCCATATTCGTATTACTCTCCTCTATCTACCCCATTCCTTATTCTTGTTACTCTCCTCTATCTATCTCCTTCTCTATTCTTATGATTCTCCTCTATCTATCTCATTCCCTATTCTTATTACTCTCCTCTATCAATTGTATTCTTTATTCTTATTACTCTCCTCTATCTATCTCCTTCTCTATTTTTATTACTTTCCTCTATCTATCTCATTCCTATTCTTATTATTCTGCTCTATTTATCTCATTGCCTATCTTATTCCCTCCTCTATCTATATCATCCTTATTCTTATTACTCTCCTTTATCTATCCCATTCCTAATCTTATTACTCTCCTCTATCTATCTCATTCCCTAATCGTATTACTCTCCTCTATCTATCTCATTCCATATTCGTATTCCTCTACTCTAATTCATTCCCTATTTTTATTACTCTCCTCTATCTAATTCCTATTCTTATTTCTCTCCTCTATCTATCCCATTCCTTATTCTTATTACTCTCCTCTATCTATCTCCTTTTCAAATTTCCACAAAAAGAATAATATAATAAAGTAACTGAAAATTAATCTAATTTCTTGTACTTTTGAATTTTTCAACTTCCGTAAAATACCACGGAATACCACGGAATGCTGTTTAAAACGGGGAAACTTGACTGAAGGACCCAACCCCTCTATCTGTCTATCCCATTCCTATTCTTGTTACTCTCCTCTATCTATCTCACTCATTCTCTATTCTTATTACTCTTCTCTATCTATCTCATTCCCTAATCTTATTACTCTCCACCATCTCATTCCCTATTCTTATTACTCTCCTCTATCTATCTCATTCATTTTCTATTCTTATTACTTTCCTCTTTCTATCTCATTCTGTATTCTTATTACTCTTCTCTATCTCATTTCCCATTCTTATTACTTTCCTCTATCTATCTCATTCTCTATTCTTATTACTCTCCTCTATCTATCTCATTCTCTATTCTTATTACTCTCATCTATCACATTCCTATTCTTATTCCTCTTCTCTATCTATCCCATTCCCATTTCTTATTACTCTCCTTTATCTATCCCATTCCTAATCTTATTACTCTGCTCTATCTATTTCATTCCATATTCTTATTACTCTCCTCTATCTCATCCCATATTCTTTCTACTCTCCTGATCTTTCTCATTCTCTATTCTTATTACTCTCCTCTATCTCATTCTCTATTCTTATTACTCTCCTTTATCTCATTCTCTATTCTTATTACTCTCCTCTATCTCATTCCCTATTCTTATTTCTCTCCTCTATCTATCCCATTCCTATTCTTATTACTCTTCTCTATCTATCTCATTCTCTATTCTTATTACTCTCCTCTTTCTATCTCATTCCCTATTCTTATTACTCTCCTCTATCTATCTCATTCATTATTCTTATTACTCTCCTCTCTTTCTATCACATTCCCTATTCTTTGTATTCTTCTCAATCTATCTCATTCCCTATTCTTATTACTCTCCTCTATCTCATTCCCTAGTCTTATTACTCTCCTTTATCAATCTCATTCCCTATTCTTATTACTCTCCTCTTTCTATCTCATTCCCTATTCTTATTACTCTTCTCTATCTATCCCATTTCTTATTACTCTCCTTTATCTATCTCATTCCAATTCTTATTACTCTCCTCTATCTATTTTATTCCTTATTCTTATTACTCCTCTCTATCTATCTCATTCCATATCGTATTACTCTCCTCTATCTACCCCATTCCTTATTCTTATTACTCTCCTCTATCTATCTCCTTCTCTATTCTTATGATTCTCCTCTATCTATCTCATTCCCTATTCTTATTACTCTCCTCTATCAATTGTATTCTTTATTCTTATTACTCTCCTCTATCTATCTCCTTCTCTATTCTTATTACTCTCCTCTATCTATCTCATTCCTATTCTTATTATTCTGCTCTATTTATCTCATTGCCTATCTTATTCCTCTCCTCTATCTATATCATTTCTTATTCTTATTACTCTCCTTTATCTATCTCATTCCCTATTCTTATTACTCTCCTCTTTCTATCTCATTCCTATTCTTATTACTCTCCTCTATCTATCTCATTCATTTTCTATTCTTATTACTTTCCTCTTTCTATCTCATTCTGTATTCTTATTATTCTATCTATCTCATTTCCCATTCTTATTACTTTCCTCTATCTATCTCATTCTCTATTCTTATTACTCCTCTCTATCTATCTCATTCTCTATTCTTATTACTCTCATCTATCACATTCCCTATTCTTATTCCTCTTCTCTATCTATCCCATTCCATTTCTTATTACTCTCCTTTATCTATCCCATTCCCTAATCTTATTACTCTGCTCTATCTATTTCATTCCATATTCTTATTACTCCTCTATCTCATCCCATATTCTTTCTACTCTCCTGATCTTTCTCATTCTCTATTCTTATTACTCTCCTCTATCTCATTCTCTATTCTTATTACTCTCCTTTATCTCATTCATTCCCTATTCATTCTATTATTATTTCATTTTCAAATTTCCACTCTCAAAGATTTCTATCTCATTCTGTATGAATGTTGTTTCTTGACCCAACTCTATATGTCTATCCCATTCTATTCTATTACTCTCCTCTATTTATCTCTCTTCTTTAAAAAAGAATAATATAATAAAATCTCCATCTCATTTTACGACCATGAAAAACGTGACTATTCCCTTCTACTTTATCTTTCCATTCTATCATTCTCATTTCTCTATTCTTATTACTCTCCTTCTATCACTCCTCTATCTATCTCATTTCTCTATTCTTAGTATTACTACTCCCTTTATCTATCTCATTCCCTATTCTTATTACTTCCGCTTTCTATCTCATTCAATTCTTATTACCTTCTCTATCCCATCTATCATTTCCCTCTATCTCATTCTTGTTCTATCTCATCTCTCTTATTATCTATTTCCCATTCCATTTTCTTATTTCTTATCTATCCCATTCCCTATTCGTATTACTCTCTATCTCATTCCTATTCTTATTACTCTTTCTATTCAATTCATATTCTTAGTTCCCTCTCCTCTATCTATCCCATTCCCTATCTCTTATTACTCTCCTCATCTACTTATCTCTTATTACTCTCTATCTGTTTTTATCTCATTCCCTATTCTTATTATTTCTATTCTCTATTCTTATTACTCTCATTCTCTATTCTTATTACTCTCCTCTATCTCATTCTCTATTCTATCTCATTTCTCTATTCTTTTATTATTCTCTATTCTCATTCCCTATTCTTATTTCTCTCCTCTATCTATCCCATTCCCTATTCTTATTACTCTTCTCTATCTATCTCATTCTCTATTCTTATTACTCTCCTCTTTCTATCTCATTCCCTATTCTTATTACTCTCCTCTATCTATCTCATTCATTATTCTTATTACTCTCCTCTCTTTCTATCACATTCCCTATTCTTTGTATTCTTCTCAATCTATCTCATTCCCTATTCTTATTACTCTCCTCTATCTCATTCCCTAGTCTTATTACTCTCCTTTATCAATCTCATTCCCTATTCTTATTACTCTCCTCTTTCTATCTCATTCCTATTCTTATTACTCTTCTCTATCTATCCCATTTCTTATTACTCTCCTTTATCTATCTCATTCCAATTCTTATTACTCTCCTCTATCTATTTTATTCCTTATTCTTATTACTCCTCTCTATCTATCTCATTCCATATTCTGTATTACTCTCCTCTATCTACCCCATTCCTTATTCTTATTACTCTCCTCTATCTATCTCCTTCTCTATTCTTATGATTCTCCTCTATCTATCTCATTCCCTATTCTTATTACTCTCCTCTATCAATTGTATTCTTTATTCTTATTACTCTCCTCTATCTATCTCCTTCTCTATTCTTATTACTCTCCTCTATCTATCTCATTCCCTATTCTTATTATTCTGCTCTATTTATCTCATTGCCTATCTTATTCCTCTCTCCTCTATCTATATCATTTCTTATTCTTATTACTCTCCTTTATCTATCTCATTCCCTATTCTTATTACTCTCCTCTTTCTATCTCATTCCCTATTCTTATTACTCTACTCTATCTATCCCATTCCCATTTCCTATTACTCTCCTCTATCTATCTCATTCCCTAATCGTATTACTCTCCTCTATCTATCTCATTCCAAATTCTATTTATCTCATTGCCTATCTTATTATTCCCTATTCTTATTACTCTCTTTCTATCTCATTCCCTATTCTTATTACTCTACTCTATCTATCTCATTCCCTATTCTTATTATCTCATTCTATTCTTATTCTATCTAATTCCCTATTCTTATTTCTCTCCTCTATCTATCCCATTCCTTATTCTTATTACTCTCCTCTATCTATCTCCTTTTCAAATTTCCACAAAAAAGAATGATATAATAAAGTTACTGAAAATTAATATAATTTCTTGTACTTTTGAATTTTTCAATTCCGTAAAATATCACGGAATGTTGTTTAAAACGGGGAAGCTTGACTGGAGGACCCAACCCCCTCTATCTGTCTATCCCATTCCCTATTCTTGTTACTCTCCTCTATCTATCTCACTCATTCTCTATTCTTATTACTCTTCTCTATCTATCTCATTCCCTAATCTTATTACTCTCCACCATCTCATTCCCTATTCTTATTACTCTCCTCTATCTATCTCATTCCATATTCTTATTACTCTCCTCTTTCTATCACATTCCCTATTCTTATTACTCTTCTCAATCTATCCCATTCCCATTTCTTATTAATCTCCTTTATCTATCTCATTCCTTATTCGTATTACTCTCCTTTATCTATCTCATTCCCTATTCTTATTACTCTCCTCTTTCTATCTCATTCCCTATTCTTATTACTCTTCTTTATCTATCCCATTCCCATTTCTTATTACTCTGCTTTATCTATCTCATTCCTTATTCTTATTACTCTCCTTTATCTATCTCATTCCTATTCTTATTACTATCCTCTTTCTATCTCATTCCCTATTCTTATTACTCTTCTCTAATTATCTCATCCCCTAATCGTATTACTCTCCTCCATCTCATTCACTATTATTATTACTCTCCTCTATCTATCTCATTCATTCTCTATTCTTATTACTCTCCTCTATCTATTTCATTCCCAATCCTTATTACTCTCCTCTATTTCATTCCCTATTCTTATTACTCTCCTCTATCCCATTCCCTATTCTTATCACTCTTCTCTATCTATCTCATTTTCTATTCTTATTACTCTCCTTTCTATCTCATTCCCTATTGTTACTACTCTTCTCTATCTATCTCATTCCCTATTCTTATTACTCTCCTCTTTCTATCACATTCCCTATTCTTGTTACTCTTCTCAATCTATCCCATTCCCATTTCTTATTACTCTCCTTTATCTATCTCATTCCTTATTCTTATTACTCTCCTTTATCTATCTCATTCCCTATTCTTATTACTCTCGTCTTTCTATCTCATTCCTTATTCTTATTACTCTTCTCTATCTATCCCATTTCTTATTACTCTCCTTTATCTATCTCATTCCCTAATCTTATTACTCTTCTCTATCTATTTCTTTCCCCATTCTTATTTCTCTCTTCTATCTCATTCCATATTTTTACCACTCTCCTCTATCTCATTCCTTATTCTTATTACTCTCCTCTATCTATCTCATTCCATATTTTTACCACTCTCCTATATCTCATTCCCTATTCTTATTACTCTCCTCTATCTATCTCATTCCCTATTTTTATTAATCTCCTCTGAAATGGAACAAAATATTCAGACTCTTTAGTTATAATGTCTTTAGTGCAAAATATGTGTGAATTTTTAGAGGGTTTTGCACAGTTAAGGAGATTATCGCAAGCTTATGAACCAAACATTCCCATATGCGGACAGGGGATAGAAGTCCTGTGATAAAGAGGGACAGAATTTCCTAATGGAAAATTATGTCCGGCCGGATAATATTTCATAAGATATTCTGTCCATGCGGACCGAATTTCCTAGGATATTTTGTTCGGGGGACAGAATTTCCTGTTGCACCGGTCCTGTGCATGTTTACCATAAGACATACTTGTTATACCAGTCATGTGCATATTTACCATTGGTCATACTTGTTTTAGCAGTCCTGTGCATGTTTACCGTTAGACATACTTGTTTTACCGGTCCTGTACATGTTTACCATTAGACATACTTGTTTTACCGATCCTGTGCATGTTTACCATTAGACATACTTGTTTTACCGGTCCTCTGTATGTTTACCATTAGAAGGCTTGTTTTACCGGTCCTGTGCAGGTTTACCGTTAGACATACTTGTATTACCGGCAGTGGCGTAGACAGGATTTTCATATTGGTGGGGCAAGTAACATAAATAAACCGACAAGATACAAAATATTACCCCTGCCGACGAACTGTACTAAATTTTGAACCGATAAAAATGAGGAAAATTGGTGGGGCGATCGCCCCCATCTGCCCACACTTTAGCTACACCACTAATTACCGGTCCTGTGCATGTTGTATACTGGTATTACCGGTCCCGTGCTTGTTTATGATTAGACATACTTGTTTTAACTCATTTTGCTCGGTTGACAAATGAGTGCGTCTTTTTTGCCAAGTCAAGGTAATTTTGGAATAAGCACAGGTTAATTTTCGATACTCGTGTCGTTGAAAAATTACTTTATAAAAAAGTATTCATAAGAAATGGTTATGATTAATTTGAACATTCGAATCAAAGGGTTTAAGTACCATCATGTGTGTCGCAAAGATAGATTGCATTCCAAAATTCTTGCATTTGCCTATTAATCGGTCGCTCTGGTTGGGCGGCTATTCCCTATTCTGTAATTTGACAATAGGAATGTAGCGGGTGTATTTATGCAAATGAGGTTCTTAGTGTTACCTTAGCCTTAGGTCATGGATGGTCAGTGGATGTTTTGTCGTTTCGGGAACCCTCTGCTCAGTGGTGGACCTGAAAACTGTGCACAGTTCTCAGAGGGTTTCGAACATATATTGTAAATTTCCTGAAGAAATCTAAGTTTGTCAACATTTTGTGCCGACGACACCTTCGTGAGACAGGATTGATTTAAGAATATGAAATTGAAGTGTTCGTTAAAGGAGAAACAGTTTTACTTGGAAACCAGGAATTTGATACTGACCTTCGTGGTCTTCTTTCCTGTAAGTTGCTTTAAGTTTTCACTATTTTCTTCGTAGTAACGTATAGAAATGATAAAGGGGACATATTGTGTCCAATTGAGACAAACTAAGGCATTTAAAACATTTAAAACGTCTCTAACGTACGAAGTAAATTAAATCAAATCCTGAATTTTGATTGGTCGAAACACAATGGCCCAGTGTGCACTTATATTGATAGGCCAATCAGTATCGTTTTGGAATAAATTGTATCCCGCCACACTTTAATCACGATAGATGGCCTTTAAGAAATAGTTTATGGATCGTTAGGCAGATGGCGACGGTGTTTCTTTAACGGGGTTAAAGTGTGATCGAATTTTCTTCAGACTCAAGAAACATACGCTCTCACTTTCCTCAGCCAGCGCTAGTAAACGCATATAACGTTCGCTAAACATATAGTAGATTTGTCAACACTGGTGAACAGAAAATATGAACGAAAATACAAATTGATATCAGGTATTTTATCGGCATTTTATTGTTTGTAGCAACGATAATGTTACTCTACTTTGTATATATTCCAAAAATCTTCATTTATATGTGTGCACTCAATTGTAACCATGCTTATTTTATGCGTGTGCACTCAATTGTATGCTTATTTCAAAGTTTGTATACGAATAACATAAGAATCGAACACATTTCAAGCGCCACTCAACTCGACCACTGCAAAGGGTTACAATTTCTTCACGATTTTAAATAATGGCATATGAATTATCTTTTCACAGTTCGCTTTTAAAATTCACCGTGCGGTTTTCGAGAAATTTGAAGAAAAGTGATGAAATCTTATGTGTTACCGTTAGGGAGTTGCGCTTTCACAAGGTTTTCTGAAATTATAAGAAATAACTTTGGTATTTCTGAAAATTATTTAGCAATAACTGCGTGATAGTAACGAACTGTTGTTCTACTTTCGCAAAAGTTAACATGAACAAAGCAAGCTTTGTTACAAACCGTCAATGAAACGACTGATAAGCGTTTACGACTGAAACTTTACAATAAAATGGCGGCTTCCATGTACCACTGTAAGCTCAGTGCACATGCGTGAGTCTCCCGATCGGGGGACTTATTGAGTGGAAAAACAAAACAGAACCAAAAGCCTGAAGTAAACATTGCATTGAAGCTTACTGCAGTGAAGTGGACGAGAATGGGTGGAGGGAGGGGGGATTTTCTGTCGAACATATGTGGGCGGGGAGTTTTCCGACGAAAATATCCATTACCCCATTTGACCTCATAAGAAATGTTTTACGTGTAAATTTACTTCGTTACCTGCATGTCATTGACATGAATATATCCCCTACCCTCATCCTCTAGCAACAAGGTCGACATGCTTGTCATGTAAAAGAAAGTTTAAGGGAGGGGAATAATCTACCTCAAAGATGTTTCTATAATAAGCCCCTCCCCAGCCCGCCCATCCCCCTCCCCACCACCACCCAACTAATATCTCTTGTAGCCGTCAATACCCAGAAACGTGGAAACATTATTTTGGCGCTGTCACCGGAAGCGGTGCTTTCTGAAACATTTAATTCAAAATTCAATTAAATTTAACCCACTGAGACAACCGTCAAGCTGGCACACTTTAACAAGTTGTTGTTATTCATCGCGTGTTCAACAACCGTGACGCGATAATTGTAAGGTGACTGTGTCAACAGAGCGATTGAACCCTTTTATTCATGCCTCAAACTCACTAAGAACTTAATCCGAAATAAGTTGTGCCACACACCCACAAATGTCGTAAACCATACATGTATAGAAAACACTTCTCTCTAAAAAGGAAAGACGTGCTGTGATTAATTGGAAACAAAATCTTAAATAAAAGAGGACATTCGTAAAGAATAAATGTATTCCACCTTGGAGGCAAATCGTTAGATTTACAACTACCGACATTTTTCACATTCTTATGTGGTATATTTTGAAAATAAAGGCTATAACCTAATGGTTGTTTTTTTTTCCTCGGGAAATGGGCATAGTGGCGGATTAAGCTTTTATGGGCCTTAGGCTGATTCTGCATGTATGGCCGGGCCGTTTTGTCAGTTTGTAAATATACTACACAATTTTTCATGAATTATGACTTCTTATGATTTTTACTGAAAACCCGATCTCATAAACCCGTAGAGTTCACTTACTTGATCTCATGATCTGATAACCCTGTAGAGTTCACTTACTTGATCTCATGATCTGACAACCCCGTAGAAATCACTTACTTGATCTCATAACCCCATAGAGTTCACTTACTTGATCTCATAACCCTGCAGAGTTCACTTACTTGATCTCATGATCTGCAACTCCGATTGACGCTTGTTTTAACGAGAGAAGCAAACATGCTTTTTGGTAACACAGAACTAATTAGTTATACGGTACTCCGCCAGCCCAAACTGAGAACCCTGAGAGAAAAGCCTAAAACATTTTTTTTCGAGAGGTCCCAAAATGGGACAGGAATCTGCGCAGTTGGAAATTTCAGGAATGATAGAAAATAGATAGGTCTTCATAATTCAAGACCTGGAGAGATGTGCTTTAGAATAAAGTTTTTAATGGGGAACTGTATCTCCCATTTCTAGTACAAACGGACCCCCAACTTGATAGGTTTTAATAGGGCAAATATTTAGTTCCGTGCTACCTTCAGCCGAAGCCAAAGCCAACCTAAAGGTAGCACAGAACTAATATGACAAATCAAAACAAATCAAACTCTGCTTCAAAAACAAGCTCTCAACCTCCCCTCTCCATTTCTCAAAACACGTGCCGATATCAAACCGCTTATCAGCTTATCGTTTTCGCATGTTCGTCACAGCTGACAATCAAATTGAGACACCCACATGGATAGCAATTCTCCTGGCGGACAGAATTTCATGTGTGTGTGGGGAAAATACCTTCTAGGGGTCATGATCCCTTAGGAAATTCTGTCCGGCCGGACAGAATATCCGGGGAATAAATCTCCAGTTACACCGGCCGTGTGCGGTTTAGAGGCGAAGCCCTGGCATAGGGACAACGGAGACAATAACCTCTAAAGGTTTTTTTTACTTCTACACAACGTTCAACATTCAATTGATGAAAAGAAGAAAATTATAACGATAAAATTTACTAAGATAAGGTTTTGGTTAACATTTCTAAACAGGCAGAAAATTTATATTATTTTGGTAAAATCATGGGGTCTAGGCTTAAGTCCCGGTAGGCACCCCTAATCCGATCCCTGGTATGCATGCCCTAATCCCACCCCTGGTAGACACCCCTAACCCTGCTCCTGTTAGGCACCCCCAAATCTCACACCTGGTAGACACCCCCTCAAATCCCCACTTTTTGGACGTTGACATCAAAATTGACGGTTATATTTCGGTGGCTAACTATATAGGCCATTGCTTCCAACATTTTAAATTCCTGCCAGATTCAGATTGTTGACAAGAGACTCGTAATGTCGACATCATGCCCCGGGCATCAAGCCTAGTCGGGAGGACATGATAATGTTATATGTAGCCGAGTTAAGAATGAGTTAAGTAGTAGTAGTAAGAGGAGCCTGGGTAATCCGCTGAACCCTCTCCGTGCTGGGGATAGGGACTTGAAATTATGTCCCTTGAACGAGGAATTCCCAGTAAGCGCGAGTCA
>JAIGNY010000014.1:145000-161227 GCA_020152595.1 Chiridota heheva
TGATATAGACAGCAGGACGGTGGCCATGGAAGTCGGAATTGCTAAGGAGTGTGTAACAACTCACCAAACAAAGAAAAGATGTTCTTTAATTCAACTAATTTATTTCGATGTTTGAGTTATCTCCTAGGAATAAAATAATTTTTCGATTTCAAACGCTAAAAGCTATTTGGTATTCACCAAACAGCTTTTAGCGTTTGAAATCGAAAAATTATTTTATTCCTGAGTTTTCGTGGGGTTTTCGTAATGGTTTTGTTTTTATTGCTGACCCAACCAAATCAAGAAAAGAGTTTTTATTGCTGACCCAACCAACCAAATATAGAAAATAGTTTTTATTGCTGATCCAACCAAATCAAGAAAATAGTTTTTATTGCTGACCCAACCAACCAAATATAGAAAATAGTTTTTATTGCTGATCCAACCAAATCAAGAAAATAGTTTTTATTGCTGACCCAACCAAATCAAGAAAAAGTTTTTATTGCTGACCCAACAAATGGGTTGAAAACAAAGTATTAATTCATTCATTCTACTGATCCCTCCATTTTAAGATAATGAAACATGACCCCCATAACCCTAAACCTACCCCTCAAACAACCCGACCCCCTCCCCCACAACCCTAACCACCCCACCCCCTCCCCACAACCCTAACTCTAATCCCCCAATTGACTTCTGATTGGTCCAATACTGCGATGGCAAACGTCTAACCCTTTGCAATGTGTGGTCAAGCAGTCCTTTTAAGATCATCTGAAATGGAAGGAATATTTCACAACAGATTAATTATTGTATACACAACAGTTTTCAAAAGAGATGTGTTTGCAACTTGAGAATTTGATCAATTTTCTAAGACATTTTAGTTGGGGTCCCCGCGGCTGGGGTCCCCGCGGCTGGGGTCCCCGGCTGGGGTCCTCGGCTGGGGGGCGGCTGGGGTCCCAGCGGCTGGGGTCCCGCGGCTGGGGTCCCGCGGCTGGGGTCCCGCGGCTGGGGTCCCGCGGCTGGGGTCCCCGCGGCTGGGGTCCCAGCGGCTGGGGTCCCCTGGGGTCCCGCGGCTGGGGTCCCCGCGGCTGGGGTCCCCGCGGCTGGGGTCCCCGCGGCTGGGGTCCCCGCGGCTGGGGTCCCCGCGGCTGGGGTCCCCGCGGCTGGGGTCCCCTGGGCTGGGGTCCCCGGCTGGGGTCCTCAAGGGCTGGGGTCCCGCGGCTGGGGTCCCCGGCTGGGGTCCCCCGGCTGGGGTCCCAGCGGCTGGGGTCCCGGCTGGGGTCCCGCGGCTGGGGTCCCCGCGGCTGGGGTCCCCGGCTGGGGTCCCGCGGCTGGGGTCCCCGGCTGGGGTCCCGCGGCTGGGGTCCCCGCGGCTGGGGTCCCCGCGGCTGGGGTCCCCGCGGCTGGGGTCCCCGCGGCTGGGGTCCCCGCGGCTGGGGTCCCCGCGGCTGGGGTCCCCGCGGCTGGGGTCCCCGCGGCTGGGGTCCCCGGCTGGGGTCCTCCTGGCTGGGGTCCCCAGCGGCTGGGGTCCTCAAGGCTGGGGTCCCCGCGGCTGGGGTCCCCGGCTGGGGTCCCCGGCTGGGGTCCCCGCGGCTGGGGTCCCCGCGGCTGGGGTCCCGCGGCTGGGGTCCCCAGCGGCTGGGGTCCCTGCGGCTGGGGTCCCGCGGCTGGGGTCCCCCGCGGCTGGGGTCCCCGCGGCTGGGGTCCCCAGCGGCTGGGGTCCCAGCGGCTGGGGTCCCGCGGCTGGGGTCCCCGCTGGGCTGGGGTCCCGCGGCTGGGGTCCCCGCGGCTGGGGTCCCGCGGCTGGGGTCCCGCGGCTGGGGTCCCGCGGCTGGGGTCCCGCGGCTGGGGTGCCCGCGGCTGGGGTCCCGGCGGCTGGGGTGCCCGCGGCTGGGGTGCCCGCGGCTGGGGTGCCCCGGCTGGGGTGCCCGCGGCTGGGGTGCCAGCGGCTGGGGTGCCCCGGCTGGGGTCCCCGCGGCTGGGGTCCCCGCGGCTGGGGTCCCCGCGGCTGGGGTCCCCGCGGCTGGGGTCCCCGCGGCTGGGGTCCCCGCGGCTGGGGTGCCCGCGGCTGGGGTGCCCGCGGCTGGGGTGCCCGCGGTTGGGGTGCCCGCGGCTAGGGTGCCCGCGGTTAGGGTTAGGGTTAGTTAGGGTTTCATTACCATTTATCGCTGGGTTGAAAACAGTGATTTTAAGCTTTCCACTTTGAACTTGAAGTTTGATTAACACAGAGCATGCAGAAGATAGCCAAGTGCGTTTATAACAAACTTTCTGATTGGTCAGTTTAGAGCGATCATATCAGAATTAATCAAATGAACCAATGACACTTGTTTAAAAAGTTAAATGGAAAGTTAAAAGGTGGCATTCTACTACTCAATAAGAGCTCGTAATTTGTGTTATTCTTGAAACCGGGCAATTTATGATAAAATAAATACAAGATTTATTTTGAATAAAAACTAAGAAATTGTCAATGAAAAGTAATAATTTTATCAGATATTGGAAAGATTTATTGGGAAATTGTGTAGTGTATGAAGACATACTTGAAGAAAAATTGGAAAAAAATACAATTTGCACATTTTGCAGTGCAGAGGGGTTGTAATGGGGTTGGCATGGGGTGCGGGAGGGAAGGTGCGGGAGGGAGGGTGCGGGAGGGAGGGTGCGGGGAGGGAGGGGAGGGAGGGTGCGGGAAGGAGGGTATGGCAGGGAGGGTGCGGGAGGGAGGGTGGGAGGGAGGGAGGGTGCGGGAGGGAGGGAGGGTGCGGGAGGGAGGGAGGGTGCAGGAGAAGTACGGATTACCCGCTTTGCGTTTTTCGCAGTTTTGCATAATTCTGACTATTATATTATGAAGAAGATAACTAAAGGTTACCCAATGTACTTGATATTGGCTCACAATATATCTAGTTGGATTACTTTTGGTTTTGTCGCTAGTGAATTGGCGATAACATGAAATGTTAACTTACCAAAACTATCGGGCTATTATAGACAAATAAGCTCTCCCACCACATCAAGGTAGTAATCCAAGGGAGAGGTGTTAGTAGCGGTGCACATGAAATGTTTTTTGTGCTTTAATTAGTTTCCTAAATGTAATGATCACACTAACTAGAATTTGAGCACTCTGCAGCACATACCACCACCCATTTCATTCCCCATCCCCAATATACAGTAATCTACATCAGAAGTCCTACAGCCAGTTTTGTACCTGAAGAATTTGTTTCTTAATTTTGATCTGTATTGCCATTTGAATTCTAAATCTTTCAGGATCTACCTTCTAGTTGATTTCTTCCAAGGCCATAATATTTCTTTCAGTTTTATTTAGTCTCAGGTTCTAGTTTCATTTAGGCAAGATTCACATTTCATCATTTTCCTTTGATACCAGAAACTACTTTTTTTCCATTTTCTTCTTATATGGTCCAAAAATAAGTTTATTGAACAGTTTAAACTTACTAGCATTGGTAGATCCCCAAAACCCACCTTCCCTCTATTTCTGCCCATTCCCTGTTCCAATATGTCCCAAATTTGTATTACTTAATTCATATTTGGTAACAAAACATGCACCAAATTTAATCAACATCCCGATCTTGAGATATGTTGACGCCGGGACAATTTACCATTAAACATCCCACCCATCCATTTATGTCCTTCTTGTGTTTCAATATGTTCCAGATTTTAATCGCCCTCTTCTGAAACAGTAACAAAACCATGTTTTCAATGATGAATGAAAGTTTTCTGTCAAATTTTGGCCTAGATATCACTGATTTCTGCAATAAAATGATCATGACAAGTTTCTAAGAGATATACAGATTTTGCACCTATTCTCACTGAAAAAGTTAATCTTTTGCAGTACCGCTGTTTACCGTACCCTTCCTTAACATCTATCGCTGGGTTTATAACTAATTATTGACTAATTTATTCTACTGCTCCCTCCATTTTAAGATAATGAAACATGATTCCAACCTCATATTGACTTCTGATTGGGCCATCTGCAGCACAAATGTTGATTGATCCAATACTGCGATGGCAAACGTCCAACCCTTTGCAATGTCTGGTCAAGCAGTCCTTTTAAGATCATCTGAAATGGAAGGAATATTTCACAACAGATTCATTATTGTATACACAAGTTTTCAAATGAGATATGTTTGCAACTTGAGAATTTGATCAATTTTCAGGGACATTTTAAATGTATTCAATAAGATGAACAATTACATACTTTTTGTGAGTTTTCCTTGCTTAGGGTCCCCTTGGTTAGGGTCCCCTTGGTTAGGGTCCCCGCGGTTAGGGTCCCCGCGGTTAGGGGACCCTAAATCACTGATTTCTACAATAAAATGATCATGACAAGTTTCAAAGAGATATACAGAATTTGCACCTATTCTCGCTCAAGAAGTTAATCTTTTGCAGTACCGCTGTTTACCGTACCCTTTCTTAACATCTATCGCTGGCTTAAAAATTAAGTAATGTCAACTTTAATCTACTGCATCTCTGCAATCAAAGATTCATCATGATGTTTTCAATGATGAATAACAGATTTCTGTCAAATTTTGGCCTAGACATCACTGAATTCTGCAATAAAATGATCATGACAAGTTTCTAAGAGACATACAGAATTTCCACCTATTCACGCTCAAGAAGTTAATCTTTTGCAGTACCGATGTTTACCGTACCCTTCCTTAACATCTATCGCTGGGTTTATGACTAATTATTGACTTTTAATCTACTGAATCCCTGCATTTAAAGATTCATCATGGTGTTTTCAATGATGAATAAAAGATTTCTGTCAAATTTTGGCCTAGACATCACTGATTTCTGCAATAAAATGATCATGACAAGTTTCTAAGAGATATACAGAATTTGCACCTATTCTCGCTCAAGAAGTTAATCTTTTGCAGTACCGCTGTTTACCGTACCCTTCCTTAACATCTATCGCTGGGTTTATGACTAATTATTGACTTTTAATCTACTGAATCCCTGCATTTAAAGATTCATCATGGTGTTTTCAATGATGAATAAAAGATTTCTGTCAAATTTTGGCCTAGAATCACTGATTTCTGCAATAAAATGATCATGACAAGTTTCTAAGAGATATACAGAAGTTGCACCTATTCTCGCTCAAGAAGTTAATCTTTTGCAGTACCGCTGTTTACCGTACCATTCCTTAACATCTATCGCTGGGTTTAGAACTAATTATTGACTAATTTATTCTACTGATCCCTCCATTTTAAGATAATGAAACATGATTCCAACCTCATATTGACTTCTGATTGGGCCATCTGCAGCACAAAAGTTGATTGGTCCAATACTGCGATGGCAAACGTCCAACCCTTTGCAATGTCTGGTCAAGCAGTCCTTTTAAGATCATCTGAAATGGAAGGAATATTTCACAACAGATTAATTATTGTATACACAACAGTTTCCAAAAGAGATATGTTTGCAACTTGAGAATTTGATCAATTTTCAGGGACATTTAAAAAATTTATTCAACAAGATGAACAATTACATACTTTTTGTGTGTTTTCCTTGGTTATTGCTTCGTTTAAAACAAACAATTTTCTACTTTCATTCAACTGCATCCCTGCAATCAAAGATTCATCATGATGTTTTCAATGATGAATGAAAAATTTCTGTCAAATTTTGGCCTAGACATCACTGATTTCTGCACTAAAATGATCATGACAAGTTTCTAAGAGATATACAGAATTTGCACCTATTCTCGCTCAAGAAGTTAATCTTTTGCAGCACCGCTGTTTACAATGATGAATAAAAGATTTTCCTTAACATCTATCGCTGGGTTTAAATGACTAATTATTGACTTTAATCTACTGAATCCCTGCATTTAAAGATTGATCATAATGTTTTCAATGATGAATAAAAGTTTTCTGTCAAATTTGGGCCAAGACATCACTGATTTCTGCAATAAAATGATCATGACAAGTTCCTCAGAGATACAGAATTTGCATCTATTCTCGCTCAATGAGTTAAAATTTTGCAGTACCGCTGTTTACCGTACCCTTCCTTAACATCTATCGCTGGTTTTATGACTAATTATCGACTTTTAATCTACTGAATCCCTGCATTTAAAGATTCATCATGGTGTTTTCAATGATGAATAAAAGATTTCTGTCAAATTTTGGCCTAACATCACTGATTTCTGCAATAAAATGATCATGACAAGTTTCTAAAAGATATACAGAATTTGCACCTATTCTCGCTCAAGAAGTTAATCTTTTGCAGTACCGCTGTTTACCGTACCCTTCCTTAACATCTATCGCTGGGTTTATGACTAATTATTGACTTTTAATCTACTGAATCCCTGCATTTAAAGACTCATCATGGTGTTTTCAATGATGAATAAAAGATTTCTGTCAAATTTTGGCCTAGACATCACTGATTTCTGCAAGAATATGATCATGACAAGTTTCTAAGAGATATACAGAATTTGCACCTATTCTCGCTCAAGAAGTTAATCTTTTGCAGTACCGCTGTTTACCGTACCCTTCCTTAACATCTATCGCTGGGTTTATGACTAATTATTGACTTTTAATCTACTGAATCCCTGCATTTAAAGATTCATCATGGTGTTTTCAATGATGAATAAAAGATTTCTGTCAAATTTTGGCCTAGACATCACTGATTTCTGCAATAAAATGATCATGACAAGTTTCTAAGAGATATACAGAATTTGCACCTATTCTCGCTCAAGAAGTTAATCTTTTGCAGTACCGCTGTTTACCGTACCCTTCCTTAACATCTATCGCTGGGTTTATGACTAATTATCGACTTTTAATCTACTGAATCCCTGCATCTAAAGATTCATCATGGTGTTTTCAATGATGAATAAAAGTTTTCTGTCAAATTTGGGCCAAGACATCACTGATTTCTGCAATAAAATTATCATGACAAGTTCCTCAGAGATACAGAATTTGCATCTATTCTCGCTCAATGAGTTAAAATTTTGCAGTACCGCTGTTTACCGTACCCTTCCTTAACATCTATCGCTGGTTTTAGGACTAATTATCGACTTTTAATCTACTGAATCCCTGCAATCAAAGATTCATCATGGTGTTTTCAATGATGAATAAAAGATTTCTGTCAAATTTTGGCCTAGACATCACTGATTTCTGCAATAAAATGATCATGACAAGTTTCTAAGAGATATACAGAATTTGCACCTATTCTCGCTCAAGAAGTTAATCTTTTGCAGTACCGCTGTTTACCGTACCCTTCCTTAACATCTATCGCTGGGTTTATGACTAATTATTGACTTTTAATCTACTGAATCCCTGCATTTAAAGATTCATCATGGTGTTTTCAATGATGAATAAAAGATTTCTGTCAAATTTTGGCCTAGACATCACTGATTTCTGCAATAAAATGATCATGACAAGTTTCTAAGAGATATACAGAATTTGCACCTATTCTCGCTCAAGAAGTTAATCTTTTGCAGTACCGCTGTTTACCGTACCCTTCCTTAACATCTATCGCTGGGTTTATGACTAATTATTGACTTTTAATCTACTGAATCCCTGCATTTAAAGATTCATCATGGTGTTTTCAATGATGAATAAAAGATTTCTGTCAAATTTTGGCCTAGACATCACTGATTTCTGCAATAAAATGATCATGACAAGTTTCTAAGAGATATACAGAATTTGCACCTATTCTCGCTCAAGAAGTTAATCTTTTGCAGTACCGCTGTTTACCGTACCCTTCCTTAACATCTATCGCTGGGTTTATGACTAATTATTGACTTTTAATCTACTGCAGTGAATCCCTGCATTTAAAGATTCATCATGGTGTTTTCAATGATGAATAAAAGATTTCTGTCAAATTTTGGCCTAGACATCACTGATTTCTGCAATAAAATGATCATGACAAGTTTCTAAGAGATATACAGAATTTGCACCTATTCTCGCTCAAGAAGTTAATCTTTTGCAGTACCGCTGTTTACCGTACCCTTCCTTAACATCTATCGCTGGGTTTATGACTAATTATTGACTTTTAATCTACTGAATCCCTGCATTTAAAGATTCATCATGGTGTTTTCAATGATGAATAAAAGATTTCTGTCAAATTTTGGCCTAGACATCACTGATTTCTGCAATAAAATGATCATGACAAGTTTCTAAGAGATATACAGAATTTGCACCTATTCACGCTCAAGAAGTTAAACTTTTGCAGTACCGCTGTTTACCGTACCCTTCCTTAACATCTATCGCTGGGTTTATGACTAATTATTGACTTTTAATCTACTGCAGTGAATCCCTGCATTTAAAGATTCATCATGGTGTTTTCAATGATGAATAAAAGATTTCTGTCAAATTTTGGCCTAGACATCACTGATTTCTGCAATAAAATGATCATGACAAGTTTCTAAGAGATATACAGAATTTGCACCTATTCTCGCTCAAGAAGTTAATCTTTTGCAGTACCGCTGTTTACCGTACCCTTCCTTAACATCTATCGCTGGGTTTATGACTAATTATTGACTTTTAATCTACTGAATCCCTGCATTTAAAGATTCATCATGGTGTTTTCAATGATGAATAAAAGATTTCTGTCAAATTTTGGCCTAGACATCACTGATTTCTGCAATAAAATGATCATGACAAGTTTCTAAGAGATATACAGAATTTGCACCTATTCTCGCTCAAGAAGTTAATCTTTTGCAGTACCGCTGTTTACCGTACCCTTCCTTAACATCTATCGCTGGGTTTATGACTAATTATTGACTTTTAATCTACTGAATCCCTGCATTTAAAGATTCATCATGGTGTTTTCAATGATGAATAAAAGATTTCTGTCAAATTTTGGCCTAGACATCACTGATTTCTGCAATAAAATGATCATGACAAGTTTCTAAGAGATATACAGAATTTGCACCTATTCTCGCTCAAGAAGTTAATCTTTTGCAGTACCGCTGTTTACCGTACCCTTCCTTAACATCTATCGCTGGGTTTAGAACTAATTATTGACTAATTTATTCTACTGATCCCTCCATTTTAAGATAATGAAACATGATTCCAACCTCATATTGACTTCTGATTGGGCCATCTGCAGCACAAAAGTTGATTGGTCCAATACTGCGATGGCAAACGTCCAACCCTTTGCAATGTCTGGTCAAGCAGTCCTTTTAAGATCATCTGAAATGGAAGGAATATTTCACAACAGATTAATTATTGTATACACAACAGTTTCCAAAAGAGATATGTTTGCAACTTGAGAATTTGATCAATTTTCAGGGACATTTAAAATTTGTATTCAACAAGATGAACAATTACATACTTTTTGTGTGTTTTCCTTGGTTATTGCTTCGTTTAAAACAAACAATTTTCTACTTTATTCAACTGCATCCCTGCAATCAAAGATTCATCATGATGTTTTCAATGATGAATGAAAAATTTCTGTCAAATTTTGGCCTAGACATCACTGATTTCTGCACTAAAATGATCATGACAAGTTTCTAAGAAATATACAGAATTTGCACCTATTCTCGCTCAAGAAGTTAATCTTTTGCAGTACCGCTGTTTACCGTACCCTTTCTTAACATCTATCGCTGGGTTTATGACTAATTATTGACTTTTAATCTACTGAATCCCTGCATTTAAAGATTCATCATGGTGTTTTCAATGATGAATAAAAGATTTCTGTCAAATTTTGGCCTAGACATCACTGATTTCTGCAATAAAATGATCATGACAAGTTTCTAAGAGATATACAGAATTTGCACCTATTCTCGCTCAAGAAGTTAATCTTTTGCAGTACCGCTGTTTACCGTACCCTTCCTTAACATCTATCGCTGGGTTTATGACTAATTATTGACTTTTAATCTACTGAATCCCTGCATTTAAAGATTCATCATGGTGTTTTCAATGATGAATAAAAGATTTCTGTCAAATTTTGGCCTAAACATCACTGATTTCTGCAATAAAATGATCATGACAAGTTTCTAAGAGATATACAGAATTTGCACCTATTCTCGCTCAAGAAGTTAATCTTTTGCAGCACCGCTGTTTACCGTACCCTTCCTTAACATCTATCGCTGGGTTTATGACTAATTATTGACTTTTAATCTACTGAATCCCTGCATTTAAAGATTCATCATGGTGTTTTCAATGATGAATAAATGATTTCTGTCAAATTTCGGCCTAGACATCACTGATTTCTGCAATAAAATGATCATGACAAGTTTCTAAGAGATATACAGAAGTTGCACCTATTCTCGCTCAAGAAGTTAATCTTTTGCAGTACCGCTGTTTACCGTACCCTTCCTTAACATCTATCGCTGGGTTTAGAACTAATTATTGACTAATTTATTCTACTGATCCCTCCATTTTAAGATAATGAAACATGATTCCAACCTCATATTGACTTCTGATTGGGCCATCTGCAGCACAAAAGTTGATTGGTCCAATACTGCGATGGCAAACGTCCAACCCTTTGCAATGTCTGGTCAAGCAGTCCTTTTAAGATCATCTGAAATGGAAGGAATATTTCACAACAGATTAATTATTGTATACACAACAGTTTTCAAAAGAGATATGTTTGCAACTTGAGAATTTGATCAATTTTCAGGGACATTTAAAATTTGTATTCAACAAGATGAACAATTACATAATTTTTGTGTGTTTTCCTTGGTTATTGCTTCGTTGAAAACAAACAATTTTCTACTTTATTCAACTGCATCCCTGCAATCAAAGATTCATCATGATGTTTTCAATGATGAATGAAAAATTTCTGTCAAATTTTGGCCTAGACATCACTGATTTCTGCAATAAAATGATCATGACAAGTTTCTAAGAGATATACAGAATTTGCACCTATTTTCGCTCAAGAAGTTAATCTTTTGCAGTACCGCTGTTTACCGTACCCTTCCTTAACATCTATCGCTGGGTTTATGACTAATTATTGACTTTTAATCTACTGAATCCCTGCATTTAAAGATTCATCATGGTGTTTTCAATGATGAATAAAAGATTTCTGTCAAATTTTGGCCTAAACATAACTGATTTCTGCAATAAAATGATCATTACAAGTTTCTAAGAGATATACAGAATTTGCACCTACAGTACAGTCGGGAATAAGCGTACCGATATCGCAGTTAGCGCGGATTATTTACCGCGATCAATGCCCTTACCGCCGCCATTGTATTCGTGTCTTTCATGCACCGACGGCACTTGCCCCAACTCTGCGCTAAGCGCGTCCGATAATCCCATTTTAATCTGCTCCTCCCTCAAAGAGGTTAGCGCGGTAATAGTATTACAGGAGTAAACGTCTCATTGCGCTAAGCTTGTTAGCGCATACGTAACGTAACTGCACTGAGTGTGATCCCAATCTGTGTACATGCATCACTGCACTTAGCACGAGTGTTTTATAAATTTATTTAAGCGAAACTTTTTGTCTTCTTTTGCGAGATAAACAAAAAAAATTCTGCCGTAAAACCTGTGTGTAGCGTAGATTTCTCACATACTTTGAGACTGTAATTTATCAGACAAGTCTAACGTTAATACGATTTCGCCAGACTTTTCTTTATTCCTTCGAAGTTTGAACGTACAGTATGTTAGGCTAGTTGCCATCTTATAGTAAAACTGGGTGAAAGGCCTAATGTTAGGCCTAACCGTGATAATTCATAGAGAGACAGCCCAGAGGTTAAATTTGATCGAAAATAGTTTTAAAAACGTTGATTGCTGTCATTGAGATGTATCAATAAGATGAATCATTCATTTTAAGTAAATTTCAGCCCTTTTAGAAATGCAAATGCAAGAATTTACTGGAAATTTTTTGAGAGAAGTGAAGACTTAACTCACAATAAGAATAAAAAGTTAAGATAATTGTTAAAAAGCATTTAACTTGTCACTGCCATTTCCCCGACTGTTGGCTTCGGCCCGACTATGTACTTGTGAAAATGGAATATTGGTACATGGATGTCAGTTAATGGTTCCTTAAACCCTTATTGGCAACATTTATGGAGTGGCCCCGCCATTATGTCACCCCGGACTTGGCCCAACCTATGTCCACTGTGGTGCTATGGTAGAAGGGAATAGAGAACCAACTCTACCCTTAAGGGTGCCATGATATTGCTAATGGGGTTTGTGGCAATTGTGATGCAGTTATTTTCATTTTCCACTGATTTATAAACATCAAAACATGACGTCAGATCACGTCATTAATTACTTTGTTTTCAATGCTGCTGACATGCCTGGACTATATTCTGCTCTGAATGAAAAGTTGATAGAAATTCCTTTTCTTTTTTTTTTTTCTAAGGGGGTGACTTATTAAGAAAATCAGCTTCTTCAAAATAAAAAATTTCTTTCAGGAGACCTTTTTCCTAGTCATAGAAAATCAAATTTTCTGTTTCCTTGGACCCCACCAGGGGCCCTTAAGTGGCCCCTGGCCCCCACGCTAAAAAGTGTTTCGCGCATTGCGCTCGCCGCCTTGGCGCCAGCAATAAACTGCTTTCAATTTTTCAACATTTATTTTTAATAAGCTACTTTCAGCTTTTTTATCAAGTGTCTCTCACATGCCCGAGTACTGCTTGGGCCTTCATTTACAATTCCTTACTTCATCATTTAAGTACTGCAGGAAGGGGATCCCCCTTCCTTGAGGGAATTTTATGGAAATAATGATTGTATTTCGTGGTGAGTCCCATTTGTTCTTAACGACTGTTAGTTTATTTCTTCTTAACAACTTGCTTCCACAATCCCAATGTCAACCATACTGAGGGATGTGTATCATAACCACAGCTGTTAAAAATGGTCGTTTCTTTGAACTATACTCAATATGAGTTTCACCATCGATTGCATTTAAAAGCAGAGGTATTTATAAGCTGGAATATATAGTTTGCTGATTAAAACATTACATAATGTTAAATGTTAGTCAATCTAAAGCAATAATCATTCATATATAACCTCTTTTGGCACAAATGACTTCACTGTTAAAGGAGGCACAGTCTGACATAATTCTTTATTTCATATAATAGAATTGAAAATGACTTAATTTTCTGACCAAGTTCCATAACTTCCGAAGCAATCTAACATATTTTTTGTTTATTTGTTAAAAACTTTAATGCTACTACTTTATAGTACCATAGTAGCTGCCATTTTGATTGCAAAACATGCAGATTATGTCATCGGCCCAGCAGGATCTTGGAATGCTTTGTATTTCTTTAAAATGTACCTCAAGTTTTCTAGCTTATGAACAAGTGTTTTTATTTTGTAAGGGTGAAGGAAAATTTTGTGTATTCATGAAATTGAAAAATCAAAACATGCTGATATAACTTTGTGTCACATCATTTTGAAATAAAAGACTTTAATCACATATGTAAAGAATTACATTATAATCTTTATGTCCCTATTGGGGAATCTATGTCATCATGCACAATATTTCAATACAGAATTGAACAAAATGGCAGCCCCCCTGTGTCGATTTCAAACATGAATAACTTGAGCTAGGAATTTGACTCTGATGTTTTTGGCAGTTGGTTAAGATCTTGTATTCTCTATCATATGAAATAATGATTGTATCAGACTTTATGCCTCCTTTAATGTGTCGTTATGCCGAACAAGCATGCTAGTTAATAATGATAGAATATATCTGCCAAATTTTTAAGAAAATTTTAAGATGCTCAATTAGGCATGATGGAAATCTTCTGTTTTGATTCCTGGAAATGTGAAGTCTTATGCGGCAGCAACACTTGTACCTGCTGAGGTAAACTCTGTTATAACCAGGTCTGTGACGGGATGTTGTACTGTATATTACCCGATGACAGGAAAAATATTCGTTTAAATTTTCTCGTACCACTTCACAAAGAAGCATCGATCGAAACATTTGAAATGAAGTGAAGTAAAACCAAGTCAGTTAGTCAAGAGTGGAGGTAAGTTCCGACAGAAAATAACTTTGCGGAATATAATTATTTTAAAAACAAGACATTGGGTAAAAAAAAAAAAAAAAAAAAAAAAAGTAAGCAGGTAAAATGAAAATTATGAATTGGACCAGGCTTCACCTTTACCACCATCGGTCATCTGTGGAGAAAATCCTATCAAAAACCTAAGTCCTGTATCATATTTTAAAATTAGGATCTATATAAATATGATCAAACCAATATTCAGGGCCCCTGACACAGGTTTCATATGGCAGGTGAGAGGAGAAGGGGGGGTGATTAATGTTGTCAATTAATTTTGTTGTGGATAAATAACACAAGACCAATTTGAAAACCATTGCTTTTATAATTAACACAAGACCAATTTGAAAACCATTGCTTTGAACATTATTCAGGAAGGGGAAGATTATTCGGGAAGGAAACATTCGGGAAGGAGAAAAATTATTCGGGAAGGGGGAACATTATTCGGGAAGGGAAACATTATTCGGGAAGGGGAAGGGGAAGGGGAACATTATTCGGGAAGGGGGAACATTATTCGGGAAGGGGAACATTATTCAGGAAGGGGGAACATTATTCGGGAAGGGGGAACATTATTCAGGAAGGGGGCTATGCCCTTCCCCATGTCGGAGGCCCTGATATTCAATGCCTTCTACCACCCTGATATTGCAATTTTCATGGAATGAAGCAATGCAGGCTTACCTATTTTATGTGCAGTTTTGACAGCACTAAATTTCACTTTTTTTTTTTTTACCCAATTGAGCTTAGTTAATTTACGCCTACACTTTTTCTAATATCACTCACTCTGTTTTGTACATAAACTGGAATATAAAAAAGTACTCTACACAAGTGGAAGAAAAAGAAGTAACAGCATTTCATTACGCCCAACATTACTTGACACATGCACAGGGATTTTTTATTTACTGTATCAAGTAGGCCTAATAGTAAGAAAGAAAGGTTCAACGCGACACGAGTTTAGAGACCCTCTTGACTTCTGCCTCTTTTTTCATGGCCAAATGCTGTAGCTGTTTTTCTTCATACTGGCTGAAGCCGGATGTCCTTGATATTGGATTGCTGACAGAATGGCGTAGAAACGTTACTATAAAAATAATTATTCATGCAAAAGGGAAAGGAAAAAAAAGCTCTTTAAAGTTTTTTGTAAATTCTTGTTGACTTAGACTGACAAAGCAATTAATAAGCATCCATACTGGCCCAGGGATTTTTCAATGTATCTTGTCTAATCTGCAAAACTGACAAAGGCTCAGAAGTTCGGAAGCTGTGGAAAAAATATAAGACAAACATGTCAACATCAGTTTAAAATTATTCATTTCCCATCCTCAACATTTGGCCTAACAGTAGATCTATAATCGTGAAAAATATCAAACGAAATATTTAGTCATTAATATTTAACAGAACCCTCCTACCAATATCAGCAAAGCTTAGAAATATTAGCTCTTATGTCCTAATTCTAATTGTATAACAAAAAGCAGAACACCATTACACATCGATTAAACCATGTAGCCTAACGCTAGGCTTTTTAATGTGACTGTGTGATAGGATAGCTAAATTCAATCAAAAAACATCGCCAGAATCAGTTTTTGTTTGCCCGAAATACATTTTGTTTGTCCAAAAACTGTAAAAAAATTAAATTTAATCGAAGGATTGATTCAATTTTTACATCAATTTTTTCCTAATGGATTTAATAAGTATTTTTATTGAAAATTCCGTCCGAAAAAATGCAATGCAAATGAAGACATTGCCTCATTTCGTAAGCGAATATTGCAAGTAGGGCCTATGTACTGTGATTCTGAACGTTGCGATGCTGACTGAATTAAAAAATATTTATATCCCAGAGTTCAACGTGAAACTGAATGAAAACAAAATAATATTTTACGAAAGTTTTAATTCCTCTAGGCCTCGCGTTAAAACATTTTGCTAAAGAAAAGTCTGCCAGGCCTAATCCGATAAGCAGATTATTATAACTGTGCAACGTTAGAGTCCTTTACAAAGCACAGGCACTTCGATCTTGATTGACATAATGCATACAGTGTGTATCGATTTTTAGCGCGTTAAGTCACAGGTGAATAGAAGCTGCAGGGCTGCAAGCTCGGTGATGTTAGCGCGGTAACCCACGTTTAGCGCGATTTTGCGCTTGGGCAGCTCCATTCATCATGGTGGTAAGTGCACTAACGCCCCGCACTTAGCGTGTACGGTTATTCCCGACTGTACTGTATTCTCGCTCAAGAAGTTAATCTTTTGCAGCACCGCTGTTTACCGTACCCTTCCTTAACATCTATCGCTGGGTTTATGACTAATTATTGACTTTTAATCTACTGCAGTGAATCCTGCATTTAAAGATTCATCATGGTGTTTTCAATGATGAATAAAAGATT
>JAIGNY010000015.1:0-15000 GCA_020152595.1 Chiridota heheva
ACTGAAAATCTTGTAATCAGTGCATTAGCAGGACCTGTGTGAGCTGAGTGGGACAGGTACATTATTGGGACTGCCATTAACATTGACCTGTTTCTCAAAATGTCAAGACGCTTAAGACTTACAATAAGTTAAAACTAATTCCATATGCAAATTGTCATCAGAAGAATCTGCAGTCAAAAATCATGTCTTTCAATATTAAATAATGTTTTCAGTTTGATGATTATCATTTATAGAAAATGTGTTTTAAATCTTGTAATTGGGGCATATTATTACTAGGTTAGTTTTAAAATCTTGTATTCAGTGCATTAACAGGACCTGCATGAGTGGGACAGGTACATTATTGGGACTTGCCATTAATACTGACCTGTTACTCAAAATATCAAGTTGCTTAAGACTTACATTAAGTTAAAAACTAATTCCATATGCAAATTGTCATCAGAAGAATCTGTTTGCAGTCAAAAAATTATGTCTTTCATTATTGAATAATGTTTTCAGTTTGATGATTACTTTTTTGTAGAATATGTGTTTTAATTCTTGTAAATCGGGCAAATTATTACTAGGTTAGTTTTAAAATCTTGTATTCAGTGCATTAACAGGACCTGCGTGAGTGGGACAGGTACATTATTGGGACTTGCCATTAATATTGACCTGTTACTCAAAATATCAAGAAGGTAAAAACTAATTCCATATGGATCCATATGGAAATTGTCATCAGAAAAATCTCTTTGCAGTCAAAAATCATGTCTTTGATAATTAATGTTTTCAATGTGATGGTTATCATTTTGTATGTTTTAAAGTCATGTGATTGGGGCACTACTGGGCCCTGTGCTAGTGGGAGAGATACATTATTGGGACTGAAAATCTTGTATTCAGTGCATTAGCAGGACCTGCGCGAGTGGGACAGGTACATTATTGGGACTTGCCATTAACATTGACCTGCTACTCAAAAAATCAAGAAGCTTAAGACTTACATTAAGTTAAAAACTTATTCCATATGCAAATTGTCATCAGAAGAATCTCTTTGCAGTCAAAAAATCATGTCTTTCAATATTAAATAATGTTTTCAGTTTGATGATTATCATTTATAGAAAATGTGTTTTAAATCTTGTAATTGGGGCATATTATTACTAGGTTAGTTTTAAAATCTTGTATTCAGTGCATTAACAGGACCTGCGTGAGTGGGACAGGTACATTATTGGGACTTGCCATTAATATTGACCTGTTACTCAAAATATCAAGAAGGTAAAAACTAATTCCATATGGATCCATATGGAAATGGTCATCAGAAGAATCTGTTTGCAGTCAAAAAATCATGTTTTTGATAATTATTGTTTTCAATTTGATGGTTATCATTTTGTATGTTTTAAAGTCTTGTGATATGGGCACTACTAGGCCCTGTGCAAGTGGGAGAGATACATTATTGGGACTAAAAATCTTGTAATCAGTGCATTAGCAGGACCTGTGCGAGTGGGACAGGTACATTATTGGGACTCGCCATTAACATTGACCTGTTACTCAAAATATCAAGACGCTTAAGAGTTACAATAAGTTAAAAACTTATTCCATATGCAAATTGTCATCAGAAGAATCTGCAGTCAAAAAATCATGTCTTTCATTATTAAATAATGTTTTCAGTTTGATGATTATCATTTTGTAAAATATGTGTTTTAATTGTTGTAATTGGGGCATATTATTACTAGGTTAGTTTTAAAATCTTGTATTCAGTGCATTAACAGGACCTGCGTGAGTGGGACAGGTACATTATTGGGACTTGCCATTAACATTGACCTGTTACTCAAAATATCAAGTTGCTTAAGACTTACATTAAGTTAAAAACTAATTCCATATGCAAATTGTCATCAGAAGAATCTCTTTGCAGTCAAAAAATCATGTCTTTCATTATTGAATAATGTTTTCAGTTTGATGATTACTTTTTTGTAGAATATGTGTTTTAATTCTTGTAATTGGGGCAAATTATTACTAGGTTAGTTTTAAAATCTTGTATTCAGTGCATTAACAGGACCTGCGTGAGTGGGACAGGTACATTATTGGGACTTGCCATTAATATTGACCTGTTACTCAAAATATCAAGAAGGTAAAACTAATTCCATATGGATCCATATGGAAATGGTCATCAGAAGAATCTGTTTGCAGTCAAAAATCATGTTTTGATAATTAATGTTTTCAATTTGATGGTTATCATTTTGTATGTTTTAAAGTCTTGTGATATGGGCACTACTAGGCCCTGTGCAAGTGGGAGAGATACATTATTGGACTGAAAATCTTGTAATCAGTGCATTAGCAGGACCTGTGCGAGTGGGACAGGTACATTATTGGGACTCGCCATTAACATTGACCTGTTTCTCAAAATGTCAAGACGCTTAAGACTTACAATAAGTTAAAAACTAATTCCATATGCAAATTGTCATCAGAAGAATCTGCAGTCAAAAATCATGTCTTTCATTATTAAATAATGTTTTCAGTTTGATGATTATCATTTATAGAAAATGTGTTTTAAATCTTGTAATTGGGGCATATTATTACTAGGTTAGTTTTAAAATCTTGTATTCAGTGCATTAAGAGGACTTCGTGAGTGGGACAGGTACATTATTGGGACTTGCCATTAATATTGACCTGTTACTCAAAATATCAAGTTGCTTAAGACTTACATTAAGTTAAAACTAATTCCATATGCAAATTGTCATCAGAAGAATCTGTTTGCAGTCAAAAATCATGTCTTTCATTATTGAATAATGTTTTCAGTTTGATGATTATTTTTGTAGAATATGTGTTTTAATTCTTGTAAATGGGGCAAATTATTACTAGGTTAGTTTTAAATCTTGTATTCAGTGCATTAACAGGACCTGCGTGAGTGGGACAGGTACATTATTGGGACTTGCCATTAATATTGACCTGTTACTCAAAATATCAAGAAAGTAAAAACTAATTCCATATGGATCCATATGGAAATTGTCATCAGAAAAATCTCTTTGCAGTCAAAAATCATGTCTTTGATAATTAATGTTTTCAATTTGATGGTTATCATTTTGTATGTTTTAAAGTCATGTGATATGGGCACTACTGGGCCCTGTGCTAGTGGGAGAGATACATTATTGGGACTGAAAATCTTGTATTCAGTGCATTAGCAGGACCTGCGCGAGTGGGACAGGTACATTATTGGGACTTGCCATTAACATTGACCTGCTACTCAAAAAAATCAAGACGCTTAAGACTTACATTAAGTTAAAAACTTATTCCATATGCAAATTGTCATCAGAAGAATCTCTTTGCAGTCAAAAATCATGTCTTTCATTATTAAATAATGTTTTCAGTTTGATGATTATCATTTATAGAAAATGTGTTTTAAATCTTGTAATTGGGGCATATTATTACTAGGTTAGTCTTAAAATCTTGTATTCAGTGCATTAACAGGACCTGCGTGAGTGGGACAGGTACATTATTGGGACTTGCCATTAATATTGACCTGTTACTCAAAATATCAAGAAGGTAAAACTAATTCCATATGGATCCATATGGAAATGGTCATCAGAAGAATCTGTTTGCAGTCAAAAATCATGTTTTGATAATTAATGTTTTCAATTTGATGGTTATCATTTTGTATGTTTTAAAGTCTTGTGATATGGGCACTACTAGGCCCTGTGCAAGTGGGAGAGATACATTATTGGGACTAAAAATCTTGTAATCAGTGCATTAGCAGGACCTGTGCGAGTGGGACAGGTACATTATTGGGACTCGCCATTAACATTGACCTGTTACTCAAAATATCAAGACGCTTAAGAGTTACAATAAGTTAAAAACTTATTCCATATGCAAATTGTCATCAGAAGAATCTGCAGTCAAAAAATCATGTCTTTCATTATTAAATAATGTTTTCAGTTTGATGGTTATCATTTATAGAAAATGTGTTTTAATTGTTGTAATTGGGGCATATTATAACTAGGTTAGTTTTAAAATCTTGTATTCAGTGCATTAACAGGACCTGCGTGAGTGGGACAGGTACATTATTGGGACTTGCCATTAACATTGACCTGTTACTCAAAATATCAAGTTGCTTAAGACTTACATTAAGTTAAAAACTAATTCCATATGCAAATTGTCATCAGAAGAATCTCTTTGCAGTCAAAAAATCATGTCTTTCATTATTGAATAATGTTTTCAGTTTGATGATTACTTTTTGTAGAATATGTGTTTTAATTCTTGTAAATCGGGCAAATTATTACTAGGTTAGTTTTAAAATCTTGTATTCAGTGCATTAACAGGACCTGCGTGAGTGGGACAGGTACATTATTGGGACTTGCCATTAATATTGACCTGTTACTCAAAATATCAAGAAGGTAAAAACTAATTCCATATGGATCCATATGGAAATGGTCATCAGAAGAATCTGTTTGCAGTCAAAAATCATGTTTTGATAATTAATGTTTTCAATTTGATGGTTATCATTTTGTATGTTTTAAAGTCTTGTGATATGGGCACTACTAGGCCCTGTGCAAGTGGGAGAGATACATTATTGGACTGAAAATCTTGTAATCAGTGCATTAGCAGGACCTGCGAGTGGGACAGGTACATTATTGGGACTTGCCATTAACATTGACCTGTTACTCAAAATGTCAAGACGCTTAAGACTTACAATAAGTTAAAAACTAATTCCATATGCAAATTGTCATCAGAAGAATCTGCAGTCAAAAATCATGTCTTTCATTATTAAATAATGTTTTCAGTTTGATGATTATCATTTATAAAAATGTGTTTTAAATCTTGTAATTGGGGCATATTATTACTAGGTTAGTTTTAAAATCTTGTAATCAGTGCATTAACAGGACTTGCGTGAGTGGGACAGGTACATTATTGGGACTTGCCATTATTATTGACCTGTTACTCAAAATATCAAGATGCTTTAGATTTACATTAAGTTAAAAACCTATTCCATATGCAAATTGTCATCAGAAGAATCTCTTTGCAGTCAAAAATCATGTCTTTCATTATTGAATAATGTTTTCAGTTTGATGATTATTTTTGTAGAATATGTGTTTTATTTCTTGTAAATCGGGCAAATTATTACTAGGTTAGTTTTAAAATCTTGTATTCAGTGCATTAACAGGACCTGCGTGAGTGGGACAGGTACATTATTGGGACTTGCCATTAATATTGACCTGTTACTCAAAATATCAAGAAGGTAAAAACTAATTCCATATGGATCCATATGGAAATGTCATCAGAAAAATCTCTTTGCAGTCAAAAATCATGTCTTTGATAATTAATGTTTTCAATTTGATGGTTATCATTTTGTATGTTTTAAAGTCATGTGATTGGGGCACTACTGGGCCCTGTGCTAGTGGGAGAGATACATTATTGGGACTGAAAATCTTGTATTCAGTGCATTAACAGGACCTGCGCGAGTTGGACAAGTACATTATTGGGACTTGCCATTAACATTGACCTGTAGCTCAAATATCCAGACGCTTAAGACTTGCATTAGGTTAAAAACTTATTCCATATGCAAATTGTCATCAGAAGAATCTCTTTGCAGTCAAAAATCATGTCTTTCATTATTTAATAATGTTTTCAGTTTGATGATTAACTTTTTTATAGAAAATGTGTTTTAAATCTTGTAATTGGGGCATATTATTACTAGGTTAGTTTTAAAATCTTGTATTCAGTGCATTAACAGGACCTGTGAGTGGGACAGGTACATTATTGGGACTTGCCATTAATATTGACCTGTTACTCAAAATATCAAGAAGGTAAAACTAATTCCATATGGATCCATATGGAAATGGTCATCAGAAGAATCTGTTTGCAGTCAAAAATCATGTTTTTGATAATTAATGTTTTCAATTTGATGGTTATCATTTTGTATGTTTTAAAGTCTTGTGATATGGGCACTACTAGGCCCTGTGCAAGTGGGAGAGATACATTATTGGACTGAAAATCTTGTAATCAGTGCATTAGCAGGACCTGTGCGAGTGGGACAGGTACATTATTGGGACTCGCCATTAACATTGACCTGTTTCTCAAAATGTCAAGACGCTTAAGACTTACAATAAGTTAAAAACTAATTCCATATGCAAATTGTCATCAGAAGAATCTGCAGTCAAAAATCATGTCTTTCATTATTAAATAATGTTTTCAGTTTAATGATTATCATTTATAGAAAATGTGTTTTAAATCTTGTAATTGGGGCATATTATTACTAGGTTAGTTTTAAAATCTTGTATTCAGTGCATTAAGAGGACTTGCGTGAGTGGGACAGGTACATTATTGGGACTTGCCATTAATATTGACCTGTTACTCAAAATATCAAGATGCTTAAGACTTTAAATTAAAAACTAATTTCATATGGAAATTGTCATCAGAAGAATCTCTTTGCAGTCAAAAAATCATGTCTTTTATTATTAAATAATGTTTTTAGTTTGATGATTATCATTTTGTAGAATATGTGTTTTAATTCTTGTAAATCGGGCAAATTATTACTAGGTTAGTTTTAAAATCTTGTATTCAGTGCATTAACAGGACCTGCGTGAGTGGGACAGGTACATTATTGGGACTTGCCATTAATACTGACCTGTTACTCAAAATATCAAGAAGTTAAAAACTAATTCCATATGGATCCATATGGAAATTGTCATTAGAAGAATCTCTTTGCAGTCAAAAAATCATGTCTTTGATAATTAATGTTTTCAATTTGATGGTTATCATTTTGTATGTTTTAAAGTCTTGTGATTGGGGCACTACTAGGCCCTGCAGTGCAAGTGGGAGAGATACATTATTGGGACTGAAAATCTTGTATTCAGTGCATTAGCAGGACCTGCGTGAGTGGGACAGGTACATTATTGGGACTTGCCATTAACATTGACCTGCTACTCAAAAAATCAAGACGCTTAAGACTTACATTAAGTTAAAAACTTATTCCATATGCAAATTGTCATCAGAAGAATCTCTTTGCAGTCAAAAAATCATGTCTTTCAATATTAAATAATGTTTTCAGTTTGATGATTATCATTTATAGAAAATGTGTTTTAAATCTTGTAATTGGGGCATATTATTACTAGGTTAGTTTTAAAATATTTTATTCAGTGCATTAACAGGACCTGCGTGAGTGGGACAGGTACATTATTGGGACTTGCCATTAATATTGACCTGTTACTCAAAATATCAAGAAGGTAAAAACTAATTCCATATGGATCCATATGGAAATGGTCATCAGAAGAATCTGTTTGCAGTCAAAAAATCATGTTTTTGATAATTATTGTTTTCAATTTGATGGTTATCATTTTGTATGTTTTAAAGTCTTGTGATATGGGCACTACTAGGCCCTGTGCAAGTGGGAGAGATACATTATTGGGACTAAAAATCTTGTAATCAGTGCATTAGCAGGACCTGTCGAGTGGGACAGGTACATTATTGGGACTCGCCATTAACATTGACCTGTTACTCAAAATATCAAGACGCTTAAGAGTTACAATAAGTTAAAAACTTATTCCATATGCAAATTGTCATCAGAAGAATCTGCAGTCAAAAAATCATGTCTTTCATTATTAAATAATGTTTTCAGTTTGATGGTTATCATTTTGTAAAATATGTGTTTTAATCTTGTAAAATTGGGGCATATTATTACTAGGTTAGTTTTAAAATCTTGTATTCAGTGCATTAACAGGACCTGCGTGAATGGGACAGGTACATTATTGGGACTTGCCATTAATACTGACCTGTTACTCAAAATATCAAGAAGTTAAAAACTAATTCCATATGGATCCATATGGAAATTGTCATCAGAAAAATCTCTTTGCAGTCAAAAAATCATGTCTTTGATAATTAATGTTTTCAATTTGATGGTTATCATTTTGTATGTTTTAAAGTCTTGTCATTGGGGCACTACTGGGCCCTGTGCTAGTGGGAGAGATACATTATTGGGACTGAAAATCTTGTATTCAGTGCATTAGCAGGACCTGCGCGAGTGGGACAGGTACATTATTGGGACTTGCCATTAACATTGACCTGCTACTCAAAAAATCAAGACGCTTAAGACTTACATTAAGTTAAAAACTTATTCCATATGCAAATTTTCATCAGAAGAATCTCTTTGCAGTCAAAAAATCATGTCTTTCAATATTAATTAATGTTTTCAGTTTGATGATTATCATTTATAGAAAATGTGTTTTAAATCTTGTAATTGGGGCATATTATTACTAGGTTAGTTTTAAAATATTTTATTCAGTGCATTAACAGGACCTGCGTGAATGGGACAGGTACATTATTGGGACTTGCCATTAATACTGACCTGTTACTCAAAATATCAAGAAGTTAAAAACTAATTCCATATGGATCCATATGGAAATGGTCATCAGAAGAATCTCTTTGCAGTCAAAAAATTATGTTTTTGATAATTAATGTTTTCAATTTGATGGTTATCATTTTGTATGTTTCAAAGTCTTGTGATATGGGCACTACTAGGCCCTGTGCAAGTGGGAGAGATACATTATTGGACTGAAAATCTTGTAATCAGTGCATTAGCAGGACCTGTGCGAGTGGGACAGGTACATTATTGGGACTCGCCATTAACATTGACCTGTTTCTCAAAATGTCAAGACGCTTAAGACTTACAATAAGTTAAAAACTAATTCCATATGCAAATTGTCATCAGAAGAATCTGCAGTCAAAAAATCATGTCTTTCATTATTAAATAATGTTTTCAGTTTGATGATTATCATTTATAAAAAATGTGTTTTAAATCTTGTAAAAGGGGCATATTATTACTAGGTTAGTTTTAAAATCTTGTATTCAGTGCATTAACAGGACTTGCGTGAGTGGGACAGGTACATTATTGGGACTTGCCATTAATATTGACCTGTTACTCAAAATAACAAGAAGTTAAAAACTAATTCCATATGGATCCATATGGAAATTGTCATCAGAAAAATCTCTTTGCAGTCAAAAAATCATGTCTTTGATAATTAATGTTTTCAATTTGATGGTTATCATTTTGTATGTTTTAAAGTCTTGTCATTGGGGCACTACTGGGCCCTGTGCTAGTGGGAGAGATACATTATTGGGACTGAAAATCTTGTATTCAGTGCATTAGCAGGACCTGCGCGAGTGGGATAGGTACATTATTGGGACTTGCCATTAACATTGACCTGCTACTCAAAAATCAAGACGCTTAAGACTTACATTAAGTTAAAAACTTATTCCATATGCAAATTTTCATCAGAAGAATCTCTTTGCAGTCAAAAAATCATGTCTTTCAATATTAAATATTGTTTTCAGTTTGATGATTATCATTTATAGAAAATGTGTTTTAAATCTTGTAATTGGGGCATATTATTACTAGGTTAGTTTTAAAATATTTTATTCAGTGCATTAACAGGACCTGCGTGAATGGGACAGGTACATTATTGGGACTTGCCATTAATACTGACCTGTTACTCAAAATATCAAGAAGTTAAAAACTAATTCCATATGGATCCATATGGAATATGTCATCAGAAGAATCTCTTTGCAGTCAAAAAAATCATGTCTTTCATTATTAAATATTGTTTTCATTTTGATGATTATCATTTATAGAGAATGTTTTTTAAGTCTTTTAATTGGGGCATATTACTAGCCCAGTTTCAAAATCTCAAGATTATAAATTCTTACATTTAGTTAACCTATTCAAAATGAAAATTATCATCAAAAGAACATCTTTGCAGCAAAAAAATCTTGTATTTGGTGCATTATCAGGACCGTGTGAGTGGGACAGGTACATTATTGGGACTTGTCAATAACATTGAAATGTTACTTACAATATCAAGACAATAAATACTTGTTAAGTTAAAACCTAATTCCATATGGAAATTGTCATCAGAAGATTCTTTGACTTGGTCATAACATTGACCTGTTTCTCGAAATATCAAGATGCTAAAGACTTACGTTAAGTTCAAGTTAAACTAATTGCATATGGAAATTTTCAACAAAAGAATATCTTTGCAGCAAAAAATCTTGTATTCAGTGCATTATCAGGACCTGTGTGAGTGGGACAGGTACATTATCGGGACTTGACATTAACATTTACTTATTTTGTTAATTTGTTTGTTTGCTTGATGAGGTCTTAACGGCACCACGACAACGAGGGTCAAATTGTGCCTGAGAGGTCAGATCATTTTAGGTGTAGGAAGGAAAGAAAACAGAAGGCGAATGAGAGAAATTCAAGAACAAAAGTCAGAAAGCTGTGATTGAGAGAGGAGGTGCATGGGTGAAACAAAAACAAAGTAGAGAGGGGGTGGAAGAGGAGAATTAAATATGGTTGTAGAGGGAAGCATGATGAAGGAAGGAGATAATTTTATCCGGAGGATTTTTCTGGAAGAACTCAGCAATTGAGTTGTGGGGAGCGAGGAAGCTCTGGGAAGGTTGTAGAGGGGGCAAGCAAGGAGAACGTGATGAATAGTGAGGATGCAGTGGCGATTGTTACAGAGGGGTTGGTGGGAACCAATAAGAAGGTGGGAGTGAGTGAGGTGGGTGTGACCAATTCTAAGACGAGTAATATGAACGTTGTCAATACAAGAGAGGTTGTTGATGGTGGATTTGATCGGGATTGAGGGCTGGATGACATGGAGTTTGTTATCAATTTGGGAGTTCCACGAGGTTTGCCAGCGGTCATGAACAAGGGAAGCGATAAGTGGTTTAATGTCAGAGAAGGTTTTGGGAAAAGGGGTAGGGAGGAGTTTGAGGGCAAGCTTAGCGGCTGCATCAGCCCTGTCATTGCCAGGGATGCCAACATGACTCGGTTTCCAGAAGAAAAGAACACTTTTCCTGCAGAGGGTGGGAGAAAAGAGTTTCCGGAGGAGGAGGTGGCATGTTAAGATTGATTAATGAAGTAAGAACAGCCTTTGAGTCAGAGAAAATGGCAAAGTGGCTGAGAGGAGAGTACTCAATAAAGTTGAGGGCGAGGAGAATGGCCTTAGCCTCGGCTTAAAAGATGGATGAGCAATCAGGAAGTCTGCTACTGAGGGTGATGTCTTGGATGATGGCAGCAGCAGCTGTCTTGTTGCCTTTCTTGGAGCCATCAGTATAGATGGAGGTGTAATTTGAGAGTTGGTCTTTGATTTGGTTGTGGAGATTGATGAAGAGGTTAGGGTGGGTTTGAGTTTTATGATAAGTGGAGAGGTCTAGGTGAACAGAAGGGAGGGGGTGGCCCAAGGAGGAAAAGTGGGCCAGGAGTAGGTGCCGAGAGTGGCGGGGTTGATGCCGAGATGGAAGAGGTCTGATTTAATGCGTAAGCTGAAGGGAGGGGATAGGGTTTTAGTCCTATCAAAGAGGGAGGAGAAATTGGGGTACCTAATGAGGTTGTAAACAGGATTCTGGGTGTTGGTGAGGACTCTAAAGGCATAGGAGAGGCTAAGCTTTCTACATCTAAGTAGAAAGGGGGGTTGGCTTCAACATGAAGGCTGGTGATTGGGGAGGTCCTGTAGGCTCTAGACAAAGCCTGAGGGCTTCATTTTGGATGGTGTTGATGTGGTTGAGGTATGAGTTGTGAGCGACACAGTAGACAATATTGCCATAGTCAAGCTTGGCATGAATGGTGAGCCTGAAAATTTTGAGGAGAGCATAGCAGTCCGCTCCTCAAGTGGTGTTGGAGAGGAGTCGGAGGAAGTTGAGGGAGCTGTTGCAATTTAGTTTCAGGTTGGTGATGTGTTGCTTGTAGGTGAGCTTGGGGTCTAGAGTTAGACCCAGGAACTTTGTGTGTTCAACTTTAGGGATGCGATTTATATTGAGCACAAAGTTCGGGTTGGGGTGGAGGTTGTTGAAATGACAAAAGTGCATGCAGACTGTCTTGTCTTTGGAGAATTTAAAACCGTTATTGTTGCTCCAGACTTGCAGCTGGTTAAGGCTGATTTGGAGCTTATTTTCAACAATAGGAAAGCTAGGGAGGAGTAGAAGATGGTGAAGTCATCCACGTAGAGGATACGTTTGATGCTGGGGCCAAGGTTATTCCCGATGTCATTAATGCTCAGGTTGAACAGAGTGGGAGAGAGGATGCTGCCTTGGGGACGCCTTCTTCTTGGGGTACGGGTTGAGAGGGTGTGGCCAATACGAATTGGAACTGCCTGAGTGAGAGAAAGTTTTGAATAAAGATGGGGAGGTGGCCTCTGAGGCCAATGGTGTGAAGTTTGCGGGTAATGCCATATTTTCACGTAGTGTCGAAAGTTTTCTCGAGGTCAAAAATATGGCAATGAGGTGTTCCTTTTTTACAAAGGATTCCTGGATAGCGGTGTCAAGTGTAATTAACTGGTCTACGGTATTGCGACGTTTCGGAAGCCGCTTTGTATACTGTTTTGTGTAGTCTTGTAAATTTGGGTATTATAGTACTAGACCCTGCGCGAGTGTGAGACATAAATTATCAGGATTTCAGATGTACATTGGTCAAGTATGAGGTTGATTATAATTTTATTTTTGCAGAAGTAGAAAGATGTAACAAGAGTTTTTCTTCTTTTTAGTTAAAGTGATAAAAATTAGTGTTTGATAGTAAGAAGTGGTAAATAATTTATCATAAGTATTATTTCGGTAATATGCTCTATGATGAGTGCTTTCATATAATTTGTGAGTTACTGGGTGAGGTAGTAACCTTGATCCTTTTGCTTGTCTCAAAATATCTGGGACAAGTCTCAAATATTTTGAGGCTTGTAGTAAAACGTTTTAAAAATCTAAGGGAAAGGTAAGTGCATCCTTCAGTTCATATAATTTGAAATCAACTGCCTCTCTAGCCTCTCTAGCCCTACTGCAGAAGCTTTTATGCTAGCTCGAATAGTCCAGCCTCCTGTCTTTTGAACAGTTCGAGTTAATGTATGAAATGCACTATACATATTGATAATGGTAATAATGTCAATAGTACTATGATATCTTACAGACACACATAGATGGACAGATAGACATTTAAACAGAGATCCAAATGGCTCTATCCAACAATATGGCTGTGCAATGCAATGAAATGGAGGGGTGTCTTGTTTAAAAATCATAATCACTATCCCTTAATTATGTAATACCACCAAGTTTTATCCACATCACTTGGATATTGTGATATCTTGTTATCAGTCAAAAGCACATGGATGAACAGACAAACAGACAAAAAGGTCTTCATCCAGCAATGATATTGTACAATGCAATGACATAGGACACAGGTCCCTATAATGCATACACACAGGTCCTTGTAGTGTATCTCCTGAACGCGCGGTAAGTCCCTGTAATGCCAAGTCCCCATAATGTACCATCGGTGGGTATGTGTGTGTGTGTGTGTGTGTGTGTGTAAACATGTGGATTATCAGACTTTTTCGACACGTACGTTATTCATGGTAATATTGATATCCAGCCTTTAAATATGTGCTGTCTACTTCTCTAATTTCAACGATTTCGTATTACTTGTCAGAACTCTGCAATACATCGGGAGAGAAAATTCCTCATCAGATCGGGAGGTAAATTTATACTCGATACATCGCTTCAATTTAAATTTCTCAATGCGTACTTAGCGGTGTGAAATTGTCTAAAATCGCCAATGATATCTATAAATGAAAGTTTAATTCCCTTATTGTTTGTTTCAATTTGTCTTTGTTTTCCTCTATCTGCATTCACCACGCACAGCATATCATATATAGGAATGTTACCAGCGAATTAAAAAAGAGAATATGATATTAATGAGGTATGTGCATTTGTCTGTTGTAGACTTTGACCTACCTTAATAAATTTTCATGTTTAATTTAGACTAGAAATTACACTTACTAATCAAAAAGGCAACCTTACAGTCAAATTTAAAATTGGAAAAAATACAATTTTGAACTCCGCCCAACTGTCAAAATAGGTAGATTGCCTTGGTACCAAAAATGCGCCTTTCACTTTGAGTTTAAATCAGGGAGCCTAACATTACCCTGGGCTAACTAAAACTTGATTCGGCTGGAGTAGCTGGGGAAACGCGGCAATGCACACATATAATGCATATATTTGATACATTTATTCTATTCTATGTTTAGACCTACGTGTTTTTCCTTTTTCTTCCTTCAGAGCGGCAACTTCATAAAGTAATCCTCAAATCATTGAAGAAAAAAAATATACATGTATTGATGTGGAAGTCGGGGCGTCCTGAAACACCCACCAGCGACCTCATTACAAATGGTAGAGTTTTCACTTTTCATCCCATTTTAGGTCTGTTTGCTTATTCAATGTTTTTGAAAAGTAGACTATAGAATATAGAATATAATCCACTTGATATGTAATAAAAACACGTCAAGATTAGCCAGGCTAAAATTGATCAACTTACATTTGTATTTGTTTCTACTGCGATTATGTAAGATTGTGGTTTAGTCAAACTATTTATTTTGTTATGATGCCTAGTAAATTTGTAATATGTTAATGCTAGTCACGTTGCTAAGGGGGGACGAGGTGACGGCTTTTGACAAATCATAGAAAACAAGTCTTCAATTTTTATAACAAAATTTACAATTTGGCTCCAAAAATATTCAAATAAGGACTACAAATATTCAAATATGGAACAGAAATCTTCCATTTTGGACCAGCAACCTTTAATTTTGGAACACAAATCTTTCATTTTGGACCACATATGGATTGGCAGATGTAGGGTTAAAAGTCTTTTTCAATTTTGTACAATATGTACAACTTTAGCACCAAAGATCTTTTATTTTGAATCAAAAGAGTTTACATGTATTTTAAGAAGAAAACAAAAATATATGTATAATAAAAGACTTATAGCTAGACTCGCCTCAGGTCATAGCATCAACATGAACTTTAAATGGTTTAGAGCACGGGTTCTGAGTTAATTTTTTTCCAAGGGACATCATTCCACAACATTCTCAGGCTGCGGACCAATTGCATGGCAAAACCAGCGTCACATAACAAACAAAAGCCTTCAAAACAATCCCTTGATACAAACAAAGCGTGCGAGTGATAAAAAGGATGTACGCCAGATGTCGGCGCTTCTCTTATACGCCTTTC
>JAIGNY010000015.1:20000-85000 GCA_020152595.1 Chiridota heheva
TTACTTACATTTTATTACATTACCCAAACCTTGAAAAAATTTGAATATCTGTATCATATCACCCTCAATCTCCTCTCCTCTAAAATTGACGGATTAAGTAGCCTGAGTCGTTCGTTGTAATTTAAAGTACATAATCCCCAAATCAGCTTTATGGCTCTCCTTTGCACACCTTTCAATAAATTAATATCCCTTTTCAAATATAGATTCCAGACACTGCCAGAATTCAACATGATATTCCAAATAAGGACGAACCAATGATTTGTAGAATTGAAGGAAAATGTCTTTAGATAGAGGAGAAAAGTAACACCTAAATCCTTCTCCTTGTCAACCTGAAGCAGTTGTACACCACCCATGTAGTAACATACATTTATGTTGGCATTTCCGAGATGTAAAACGTTACACTCATCCACATTAACTAGCATCTGCCAATCCACTGACCATTGAAACAATGTCGAAATATCACATTGAAGTTTGGCCAGTTATCACAATAGTTAACACTTGGCACACTTTTCCTCATCATGCAAAATTTTCTTTTAGAATAGGCAAAAGTAAGAGCTTTGTCCATTTGAATATGTTTTTTGCACTTAAAACCTATTAAATAATCTTATGATCACTGTTACCAAGGTGTTCCTTGATGCAAACGCTATGAATCATATTAAGTTCCGATGAAAACAATAAAACCAAAACTGTCTCACCTAGAATTGGTACATATACATGTTGATACAAATACAAATCTAAAACAGTGTCCAAAAACTCCCTATCTTCTGGATGATCTGCTGCGAAAGTATCCCAGTTAATTGAACCATGATTAAAATCGCCCATTACCAAACAATGTCCCGTACTCAATCTTAACGTCAATAAAAGTAGGTTTCACCCAAATGGTTTTGCCATACATGTCATTCAAATCCTCTCTGCTAACAACGGGAATATCCTCCTAAGTATATAAAAGAGCGCCATCACCTTTCTTACCTTGGCGATCTCTTCTAAACAAAGAAACGCCATTAAAAGAAATTTCTGCGTCGCTTATCCCTGCATGTGTCCAAGATTCAGTAACACCTCAAATAAAAGGCTGACTCTCAGCAACATAGTTCTCAAATCCATCAAACTTGTTCATAATGCTTCTAGCATTTGTATAAAAACACTTAACTTCATTTAAGACTGATTGTAAAGAGCAACTCTTGCTACCAAAGAATGTCATTGTCGTAACATATGCACAAGATTTATTTACATCATGGACGTCAGGCCATTATATTGCTGCAACTGTACCTATTTCCCCCTCATAATTTTTAGATTATGTCTTCCCGTCTTCCTTTCTCTTCCGCAACTCGTTCCAATTGTAGAATCGTTTGATCCGGAGAAATATATACATTCTTGAATTTTGGTATGGCCTTGAGAGGTTTGGCCTTTTGCAAAATCTTCCTTTGATTTCTTCCAAAGATTTCAGATTGAGCTTTAAGTGATGTAAGACAGAAGACGCCGATTGAAATGTAGAAAACAACACTTTATTGAGGAAAATTACGCATGGAATAACATTGCAAAATGGAACCTAGCCGAGAGGCGAGGCGGCAAACAATAAATAAACAGGAGGTGTTGGCGTGACTGCCTCATCGTCCTCTCCTTCTGACTGAAAACAGTAACCAGGCAAAACATGAAAATAGATGTAGTTCAACATGTGTCCGATTGAAAAAATATTAAAATATCAGAGAAGAGCACACAATGTGAAGCACTGTAAAAGTACGTGAGGGAAACGGGCAAAGCTGTCTCCACAGCAAAATGAAGAAGCATAACGAATCCGAATGGTGATGGGCGGCGCTAGGTTCACACCAATTAACAAGTACGAAAACTGACATGAGAATGTAAGTAAGATATATTTCTATCTTCAAAAAAACTCATTCAAACAATGTTGGGCGTCGCTTGGCTCGCACCCACAAAAGATAACCAAAAGATCCAAATGAAAATGAACGTCCAAGCAAGAAGGAGAGTATTAATTCAGATCTTAGGCTTGGTTTTGCCAGGAGGGTTTCTTTCGAGGTCTCGATAATCTACAGTGGCCAAGCTCAGGAGAAACAAGCAAAATGTCCTGAACTTTAGAACAGGGTGTGTCCAAAGGTTGAGGTAGTGCAGCAGCAGATGTAGGTACAGAAACAATACTCAAGAGAGGTGGAGGAACTTGATCGGGAGGCATGATGGCCCAGGTGGAGGTGTGACTGGGGAAACGTTATTGTCAAAGTAATTACTGCTGTCATTGTCAATGTCTCTAACCGTACCATGAGGAAAGTGTAAAAAAGTCGTAGGTTGAACCGTATAGCAGTCACGGAGGGGCAAATTGTATGTTTTGGAACGAAATTAAGATTTGACAAATTTTCGAATATGGCATTTGTCATCTCAACCAGCTATGGCCAAATACTTGTCACAAGCGTGTAACTTGCTCCGGTCATGGTACAGCAAAACAAGGTCACCGACCTTGACATCACAAGTAGCTGTACTGGTAGTTTCATGGGATTTAGATGTTGAGCTGGCTGCATGATTATGGTTACGATCAAAGTGTTGTTGCAGAATCAGCTGTCTGTCGCTGATAGGCAATTGTTCACCAGTGATTTAGTCTCTCTGGATCCATATTTCGCGAGATAAGAGACCTGCTTTCCTGATCCTGGAATTCAGTCGTTTGCAGTCGTTAAAGCAAGGTTAGATTGTGTCAGGGGACCACCTTTAGAATCAAGTTTCAAACATTCAAGTGCCAGTTCCTTGATAGCATTCTCTGCAACGGGACTTTTCTTGGGATTTTTGGCATCACCAAATTCCAAGGTTATCCCCTTTTGTTTAAGTGTTGGGTCTTTGGCGGCGGAATTTATTTCTAGACCCAGATCAACGCGAGTACAGGTGGTACTATCACCGAGCAGGTGGACTTCAGCACAGAGTATTTTTAGGGCGTCACTGATATCTTCATGGCGCTCACTACTGATGAGCCGTGTGAGGGTGTAAGAAGAAACTGCTTCGCGCATGACGAAGATGAACTGACGTTGGCGACGTAGAATGTCAACAGCAAAGGATGATCCAATTTGTGGTGGAGGATCAGTAGAGGACTGTGGTCGTAACAAGGTGGGAATCTGTTTCAGTAAGGAAGAGTGAAAGCAAGTATCACAAGTGGTGGCAATACAGCGATCAAGGTCAAGGGGGGTAAACATTTCTACCGACAAGGCGTTTCATCTGGTATTTAGACGGGTCGTGAAAGCGAATGTGGGTGGCAGTGATTAAGCCATTGATGACAGATCTTGGTACAACGATGCGATCGCGCAGGGATTGGAACGGTGGATCATCCTTCACAAAAAGTAGGCCATCTTGAGCGATGGTAACGCATCTGAGATGCCGCTTAACATCAGGAATTTTTGCAGAGTTTTTAGAAGGACGAGTTCCCTGAGTGAGATGGGCATGAGTGCGGCGCAAGTCAGGGCATTCAAGTTGACTTGCAAGCCACGCAGGGCGGTTGGTAAAAGGCATATTTGACGTTCCTTTTATAATATCGGCGACTGAAAGGTGTCGGACAAAACCATTTTCAAGTTTCTCAACGAACTTGCAAAGTTGACAAATACGATCGGGACATGCTTGTGGACGGCAAGATGGCAACACCCGCAATGTGCTGCACTTCAACGCTATAGCGACTGATCAAAAAGAGAAATGTAGTGACTCTCGAGCTTGTGGAAAAATCGCCACGTCGTAGTTTGTGGTAGGCTTGAACACATGGGCGACTGTTGGTGAGGACATGTGGCTTATGTCTAGACTGTATGGTGAATGTGGAGAAGTGCTGGACAGCAGCGTTGATGCAATTTCACATGGTAGCCATGTGATTAGATGCATGCGTAGCTTTGGTTAAAGAAGCCGGCAAACAAGACTTTGACATCTCTACGGATGTGAAGTGTGACGGCTATGCCATGGTTTTTAGGCGATCCATCGGTGACAATCCAGAGTTGGTCGTCGGACTGAGGAATGGTAATGACTTTGTTGTGTTGGAGAGCTTCCTGTGAGGCCTTGAAGGAATGCAGCACGTTTTCTGTCCATTTAATTTTTGTACTGGACGTTTGACCAACCGTGGCCTGTTCAAGTGGATCCATGAGATGAGCGTAGCCACGTAACACGCGGCTTAGCACTTTGTAGGCACCCACATATGACCGGAGACCTTTCACAGTGGAGGTTGGAGAAACTGTGGAGAAAGTGTTGATCTGATGTGGACTGGCACGAAGAGTGCTGTTGGACCATATCCAGCCAAGGATGGTGGTAGACTTTGGGAAAACAATGGTTTTCTTCGCTGAAAGTCGGAGATTATTGCGATGAAGAGCGCAGAGGACAAGCTCCCAGTTATGTAAGACTTCACGAGGGGAGTCTACCCCAACATATAGGTCATCAGCCAGTTTAGTGACCCGACCTTCCTGAATAAGATTGCCTAATATTCTAGACATCGGCTCCTCTAGACATGTTTCGGACCCGTGCATACCCATAGCAGAGAGAGTATAAACCCTGACACCCTTAAAGGTTGTGGCTACCCCACAATATTTCATAGATTTAGGTGAAAGGTGTATTTGGTAATGGGCCTGGTTGAGATCGGTAACGATGAGATATTTCCATTTGGCAATGTTTCTCAAGACCTTGTCAATGCATGGCATCAGTGATAGAGACGGCTTACTATACTGTGCCACTTACCCAAATAAAGTGACGAGGCGACTTCCACCACTGGGTTTCTTGACTAAGAAGGAAAGGTTGAAGTATTCAACGGCGACGTTAACCTACTCTGGTTTGGCAAATATCCCAGCCGCTTCAAGGTCATCAAACTTGTTTTAAAGTTTCACAAGAAAGTCACGGTTGCATTGGGGTAACCGACCTTTACGTTGTGAGGGTTAGAGTGGGCCCATATTGACAGTTGCTTCAATCTTCCCACTTGCTCTATTGTACTCGGAGATGGTGGGGTTGAAAACGTCATCAAATTGCTTGAGTAGGGCGAGAAAATCTGACTTGATATTGGGAGCTACAGTAGCTGGTTGTCTGGGTCCAGCGAAATGAGTGATGAAAATGGTGGATGCTCCGTAGGTGAAGCTTGTGTAGGATAAAACTGGGAATTGTGCGCAGTAGGCACTGTAGTAATCTGACGGATTTGACAAAGGTGATCATGACGCTTGAGAGAAATAGGGTTTTAGGTATCGTTAATGACCTTAAGGGTATGGTCAACAGATTGAATTTCTTCGGGACGTGGCCATGCATTCTCAGTTTTAAGAGACAAAATGGTTTTATTGTCGTATCTGGGTTCTAATGCAAGAGGTATCCAAATGGAAGAAGTCGGGTATGTTGAGTTGAATGTATTTCCTGGAAAGAGTGTCTCCTGAGTGTGACAACGGATAACACAAGCTTCTGTGCGACGTAGTGATGTAGAATGAGAAGAATTAGCCCCATAGTGCACAACATTAGTCCCACCAATGACAATTTGGCCTTTAGCAGGACGGGTAGCAATGTCATTTGTTAAAAGGAATGGGTTTCCTGCAAGTACATCAACATCAAGCTGTTTTACCACAAAAGCATCAAGCTGAAAAGTATGGTAGCATCTGGTGAGTTAGCAATGAGTTTCTCCGATACCGTCAAGTTGAGTAATGCCGTCGGCTTGGTGGGGTCACCTTTGAGGCGGGTGTAATGGGTAGTTTGATAAGGTTGTCAAATAAGGCCTTCACAATATTGTTGGTGGCACCCTTGTCGAGAATAAGTTTAAACGGGATGAGTGCGGAAGTATGTGTTCAGGAAGGGTGATTGGATAACACTTACGAGATGAGCAGATGGTTTATTGATAAGGGCAGGCGGTACGTTATCGTCTTGTGTCTCGGGGTCAGAGTCGTCCAGTTAATTTGTTTCAATTTCCTCAAAAACACCAACAAGTCGCGATTGGGTAAGGGCGTTCTTGTCACGGGTTGGGAAGAATTTGCAAGAGGAGAGGTAGTGGACAGATGAGTCTTGTTTGGAAAAATTCCTAACAACCACATTTTTCTTTTTACTTTCTCTTAGTGAAATTTCCCGAACCTCTGTCTCGAGGTAAAGGGAACTAGCACCTCCATTCTCTTTATATTCCAATTGGTCAACAACCTCTTTCAATCATAGAAGCTCTGCTTCCATAACATCTTGCCTCTTAACCATATTGCTCATTGCACCCATCATTCTGTAGTCCTTCTGTTACATCCATTTTACAACCAATGAACAGCACTCCCTCTTTGTTTTGCATTTCTAAACAAAATATGAAGAACAGATTTACTTACTCCTTCACATTTGATATGAAAACTGCCAGAACATAGGCTGCATTCCAATGGAAATCCTTGGAGTTAATTACCTTTTCACAATTCTCGCAAGTTACACCACGATTGTCGTTCGATTCATCTTTCCTTGCAGATATACTACGCGTCCACTGATCGCCAGTAACATTCCTTTTAAGAAAATAAAGGAATTCCGGATGCCAAAATCAACTTTCAGACAACATAACTTTTTGCCCACACTAAGGAAGAAACTTCACGGAACTGATACTTGAGTTGCACTATGCAAATGTAACATGCGTTTTGTCATTAGTTCAACACGTAAAAAATGTGTAAATTAGCAAACTCTAATGAAAGCAGTCTCAGGTATTAAACTTCAGCAGAAATCGTACAATTCCAACATAAAAATCCACATTAAAACAAAAACAATACATGAAAACTGCGCTACATTCACACAGAAAACGGCACACCCCAAACTTTATTCTTACAGCAACACAAAAGACATGAGTCTCACTGGGGGCTAAGCGGCGACTCTCCTTTAGTTATGCTACTTGTTGAAACCCAGTTGCACCTGTTCTAAAACTGGTTTACAAAATGAAATTATTCAAGCAGGTCTCAATATACTCATGCTAAATATCATGTTGTGAGTCTATAACATACCTTTATCATCCCACCTCACAGCTTTTAAAATGGGCATCGGAAGCACACAGCCTTTTGGTTTTCTGGTTTGAACAATGATTTAAAACCCTCACATATATTTCTTTGCTTGTCTTGTAAATGTACGCAAGATAAATAAGTGAAAAATAAGATTCTTGCATCAGTCTTCTTCCCATTGAAAAGACAGTAAAAATGTTATTGTTATCGTTTCTAAGCTTTCTAAATAAATTTAAATGACTTAATGTAAGTTTTCCTTGGCCCCACGCTATTTAGCCCTGTTTGAATAATGAACAAAATCTTAATGGTAGGAGAATCGCCCTCTGTATGATTCTCTAAACACTTCTCGAAAATGGTGTTACCATGTAAATCCGGTAATCGCCTATTTTACTTCCTGGCAAATTCCTTGGGTAAACACTGAAAACAAGTCAAAGGTCATTAAACGTACGTTTTTCCTGGCACATGCCGAAAAGTGTAAACTAACAATAGTTTGGGGGCGAAAAGAGAATTTGAGTGACTTTAACAGGGTTCGAGTTGATATTTAGCTTTATGGATGCAGAAATAGGAGATTTGATCATACCGATATAATCTAGGTCTCTACATAAACAAATCTTCATGTCCAAAGCATCTTTTGATTTGTCTAGTACAGCAGGTGGTATATAAACACTCTTAATTTGTGATTCGACTTGGTGAAATGAAAGAATTACGAAGTACGGAGAGCGTTTCTGTAAATAAAGAAAAGTTGCTTACAAAAGAAATTCCTCTTGCTCCAGATGTCTATTAAAGCAATAGTCTGGATTATCTGTATAACCTCGTTCCATGCTTTGAAATTAGTAAAATAGCGCCCAATTGTCATCCAGATCAAAATTTTCCCGTTGTGAAAGACCAGTACGCAACCTGCCTTTATATCAGATCCTCAAAAGTTAACCAGATCAGTTTCTAAGTTTACCAGTTCATTATGTAGAAATTGAGAGAAATTTATAATTATTTACGTACGCTAATTTTTGGGGAAAATATTATCTTCAAAGTCATTTAATAGATAGTTCAAATTGGGAATCAAATTTACATGAAAAGTACTCTTTTATGTTACCAAATGACACATGGTACAATGTTGGGTCAAGTCTATCTCATTGTTATGTTATTGCATACATTTTCTATTAAAAATATTCTAACAAGGTTTTGCAAGCTTGTTATTTTAGAGAAGATACCCCCAATCGAGGGCTAATCTACAAATCTCGGACTGATCTGCTGATTGTGGTGTCACTGGACAACACGTTTCTACTAAGTCTGTCGGTACAGATGGCAACAGATAGAAGATTTAGAAGCCAATAAATGGGTTGCAATCCAAATCAGCATGGCAACATGTAAAATATTTAGAAGCAAAGAAGTTCCATACAAACGAAAAACTATGGAACAACATTTGAAATAAAATAAAAACTTACATAAAGGGAAGATCCGCGATTCTTTTATTAAAGGTATCTAAACACAAATACGTTTCATCCGATGGAAAAGAATCAGATCTAATGGGTAAAATGATGTCTAAGTTTGGTGACTTGCTTCAAGCTCCCGTGTGTGGTGCAAATTGTTACATGAATGACAATGCATGCACAGTTGGCTATTATTATACTGTTTTTATTCTTACGAAAATAAATATATGTCTCGCTTAATCTGCTTATAAAAAGGTTTTAGGTGTTTGGTGTAATCATCTGAATCCTTATTGCTGTCTTCTGATTGGTACACTGGGAGACCCACGTAATGCTAAAATTACATTTACGGGTAGATTTTTAGTAATGAAAGGAATACAAAAACATGTGTGGACTGATAAAAAATGTAATATGGTTTCTATTTTAGTGCTTTTCGAACAACTTGGATATGCTAATATGTTATGATTTCGCACATGATGAAACTAAAGAAACACAATGTTATGGCTTTTGTACGGCGGAAAATATTGTTTGAGTTATGGGGGAATGCAAACAGTCAACAAAATTGTTTTTAAAGTAGTAGTAATGAGGGCCACGGTTGCACCTTGAATGAAATTGCTTGAAATTTAGGTAAAGTTTTCTGGAAGTACAAAAAATAGTAAGTTTCGAATGCGTGTCAAATGTTCAAGAGTGCAAGAACTATTTTAGATTTAGATTTTTTAACACAGTAAAGTATATGGGGCGCGTGTTGAATTGTGGGTAAATGGTGGTCTCCATTGAATTAAGAATTCATAGATTTTTGACGGTGGTCCTTAAAATCAAGGTTTCTTCTTTTTTCTCCACGTGCTGACAAATTTCATAACAAAAATTGTAACACCTGGAAAATGAAATGCAATTCTGGTTTCCCAACTATCAAGAATTTTCATATTTAGTATTCTAGTTTGTATTTCATAACTTCAGTTGTCTGAATGTCTTCCACACTGTCCATAAACGCGTAATTCGTGCACACTGGGGATGAAAAGCGTTCTTTCGGATCATAATATCACATTTCAGGTACGTATAACGTCACCTACACGTATCTACTCTATCAGTGTTGCATTTACATGCGCAAATGGAGCCAGCGGTATGTAATCTTCTTGTGCCACAAGAAAGCAAGTTACATTCAGTTCGGTAAGACATTAACTTCATATAAGATCAAATTCTTCATGCGTTGAACAGTCCAAATGTCATTCTTTGAAGATTTTTATCATTTAAAGGAAAGGTATCTTATCATAAATACATTCAGAAGTAAACGCCGCCGTGCTACTAATTTCACTTCCGGTTTTCAATTTTGTCTATTGATTGCAAGAATCTGCGATGTTATTGATCACACAACCGCCGGATAGAACATGGAAGCCTTCATGTGTTATCAATAACATAATAGATTTATCGTAATCAATAAGGAAAATTGAAAACCAAGAGTGACGTTATCAGCACTGCGGCGTTCACCTCTGAATTTACTCACGCCACGATGCCTTTTTTAAACTTATTTCCTTCCCCCTTCCTATTGCTATTAATTACCGGGTCGAATTACAGAAAGGTTACCATTCATGACAAGCCTGTGTACCATGGTTAATCATCCAATTCAATCACCAGGCAATTTATAAAAAGAACGAATACATTGCAAAAAGCTAGTCCGGGAGAAATCTAAACCAGCCTATTCAATTAATTTTGTTTTAGTACAATCAGGGAGTTGTTCTTAACAACTCCCTGGTACAATCATTCTTAATTCGCGTAAACAGTACAAGTGGGAAGCGTGGTGCATTACTATAGTGACATTCATTACAAAGATTCTTAAAATAAAGGTTTCTCCCAAATTGAAGCGTGGTTCAAGCACACTGCAATCAGAAAATTACAAATCAAAAATGTTAATCTAAATAAGGTTAAGTTACAAAATAAAACAACATGTGTACAAACCAAATCTGGGATAGCCATTTACGTTACATAGTTCACAGGTATACTTTTAGAACTTGAAGCATATGTAAAAGTACTAAATTCCCCTTAAAAGGTAATTTCTACACAAGAAATCGATCAAATGAACTTATTTTAAGAAAAAGTGTATCATGTGATATTGTGTCCGTATCAAACTTTTGCGCGACGACACCGAGTGAGGGTTTGACCTTGGATAGTACATGTAGATGCTGTACATCAGATGGGGTATGGAAACAAGTATTGATCAGATGGGGTCTGGCTTTACGAATAAATCTTGTATACCTGCATAATATAAAAAAAAAGGACGTAAGTTAAGATTATATTCTTTGAATGTAAAACTGGTTTTAATTTTACAAATTTATAAGAGGTTTTTTATTAAAAATTCAAGAGGAAAATACTCAAGACATTAAAATATGTTTTTTTACCTGGTTGTTATGTTTGAATTTTGCCAATTAATGAGGTAAAATTTTCTTTATTTTTTAGTAAAACTTCATAAGTTGATTTACTATGAGCTGTGAAATTCCTATTTAAGTTTACACTTAAGTAAAAATTTATGAAGTTTGTATATTTTTATGACTATGGGCAGGAACTAAAAGCTTACTTCCGGGCCAATGAAAGCCCCTAGCAATTCATGAGCGCATGGAATCGCCTACATATACCTACCAGTCTATCCACTAAAGAAGCCAAATGCAAGTAGGCCCGTAAATGTCGCATCCATACGGCAGTGCGGAATGATTTAACCAGGATTGACATTCTGAATCCAGAATTGTAATTAAGTAAAAAATGTTCAAATTGCAACGTTGCAGAAAACTGTTTGAAAAACTATATACTTCTTTGATAGACGCCCACTGTAATTCTTAGGACATGTTCATATACAGCTATAGGCCCTGTTATGGGATTTACGACAATATAGACAAAAAGGTGGGCGGGAAAGGCAATTAGTAAGTTGGGATAAATCCATCGATTACAAATTTCAAATTTTGAAAATAAATAGCATCAAAATCCATAAATCAGCGACACCGAAATAAACAAACACACATTGTGTGCCAAGTTACAGCAAAACATGCATTGCCTCTTACATTATTTCCAAATCTATATTCAACGCACTGACAATTTTTCAAAACTCGTGACAATTAGGCCTACAAACCTAAATTAGTACCAGAGTAAACAGTATGATTTTGACTATTGGTTTAAGGAAGTAACCTTACAACGCACTTCAAAGAACTATACATTTGACGATATGGGCTACGATGTGTTTTAGATAAAATACAGTACAATGTATGCCAGTTTCTTCACAATTACCAAATATCTGGTTTACATGCAATGCAACTATGACTGTATAAAGATGGCGGTATCTAAACTTCTTGTGTTGACCTTCTTTGTGGTATATTTTACACTGGCTAGGAGCGAACGCACAAATGTTACTTTGAAGGCAAGTCCAATACATAAACTTGGTACTGGAAAATTTGCTTGGTTCCAAAAAGATATGCAATATAAACTAATATGCAAACTGTTTAAAAGTAAGGCTGGTTTACCATTACTGACGATAACTAAGGACGATGATACCTTGTTTTCCAGCAGTATGAAACAGCTGACAACGGGAAGTGTTGACGAAAAACATTATATGATCTTGGATATAACATATAAGCCAACGGACGAAACCGTTAAAGGTAAATTCAACAAAATTACATCAATGAGGAATTAAACGGTACTTTCAAGTGTATTGCAAACAATATGAACAACAGTCACATCTGTGTTCTCTCAGGAATACTACAGTTATAAGTAATTTAGAGTGGTACGGACAAAATATGACACAACTCCCCAAAATTGCAAGAAAACGTTAACTGATGTTTTTCCGTGTTGTAGGTTAAAAGTGTTTTGAAATTAGAAAACCATAAAGTGTCTAATTATGACGTCATTAAAAGGATGGCCACCAGTGTTAAAATGGGTACTATTTACTCATAGACAGTTCGAGAGATCTCCTAAAAGTAGGAGATCTACCAAAAGTAGGAAAACTTTTACAGTTGGGAGATGCTATTTCGCGTTCCAATTTCTTGAACCCATAATCAACGCAATTGCCCTTTATGTAAAGAAATCTAGAGGCCTAGTGAATGGTCTCGATATCTAAGTGATGAAATTTATTAAAGCAGTACACTTTATGTTCGTTTACTCTTGAATTAACCGAATACTCATATCCCAGGTAGTACCGACGCTTGGAACCCGTTTCCCAAACGTTTTATGTTTTACCCACACACTAAGTATATGGAAGAGCATAGGGATATTATGGGTAATGTCGCGTAAATTTCCTAACTCTTAGAAATATAACATCACATACTTTTAGGAGACCTCCCAAACAGATAAAGTTTAAATTATACACTTTTTGACCACTCTGTGGTGTGAAAATGTGAGTAAAATGTCTTAAGACATCACAACCTAAGTAAAATAATATCTTTTAACACTGACAGAAGTGTCCCACGTGACGTCATCATAGTTATACATGACGTCAACAAAGATGACCGCCAATGGTAAAACTTGCTAATATATATACAGATGACTTGCTAATATCTTTGGTGGTCAATCTTTAGGGACCTTTCTTGCCGTGCTGACTGTCATCATAGGCTGACTTCATTTTACAAAAATACACAAAAGTATTTTGCAAACTTCATGTCCACAGTAAATTTTAAAGTATACTGAAGATAACAAAGTTAAGTTCAAGTCCACAATATATATTAACGTATCAGGAAGATTATCAGAGAGTAGTACATTATCAGCGAAAAGCTCACCCATGCTCTCCCATATATATTCTCCACCATCATTTTGGATAGTCCTAGCAAATATTTTGCTAGGACCACGCCTGATAAAGTAGTTGCCCAATCACACTCCCAGGTATCTGTCCCTACTTCAAATTGATTTATGCAAGATAAATTAAAACCTTCTCATTAGTTAGAAGTCAGAAACTGCCAAAAAAAGCAAGACTGCAGTGTAGGGCAAAATTCCGCAAATAAGCACAATTTTGATTGATGCTTATTACCAGACTATCAATTATAGCAAGAAATATCAAAGACTTGTTGATGTCATATCCACTCCAGCAGGCTATCACAATGTCCTCATTTAAATCTAAGGATTAAAATAAGATTACCGCACCAAAATGGTCAATAATGGGAAAACTCTGGAGTCTCATTTGTAAAGAAATAAATGAAAAATACTGATTTCAAGTTACGGGAAAGAGCTTTACTAACCAGCTTTTTATAAACAAACCTAAGAAAACAAAAAGGAAATATGATGGAAAAATAGTTTCTGAACCTATTATCCCTGGTCCATCAGCCCTTAATCCAGATTAAATTGTAACTCAGTTTTGGAAGATTTTTCAGGTTTGCATAAAATGACAATAAGTAGCATACACGACAACACTTCATTCAATTGATAATTGATACAACACTTCATTTAATTGATATAAAAAAAATAGGGAGGGACTCCATGACAATGACGTCCATGTCGAGGGGAGTTGTGAGATCAAAGAAGACTACGTACAATGGCTGCTTCTACCCAAAGCATTTCTTCTGAAGCTGTCTGAGTGAGAAATTATATTGATTGTTGACATCTCCCCCTGTACACCGGAACCGTAACTCAGGGTACACATGCTCTGTAAGCAGGTACAGCCTCTTCAGGGTAAATGTTTCACCACCGCGCTATGGAGCTATATTTCTCGATATCTGTTGCAGCGTGTGTGGTTTCCTTTGTTCTTCTAGAGATTCACTATGTTGGCTTGCGTATGTTCTGTGGCAATGTTCCATTCTCCAAGTACTGCCAGACGAGTTTGAAAAGTTAACTGAATAGGGATGGTTTTCCACAATGGAACACTTCTACTAAGATGCCGTCCTTGCCTGATGCTTTGCCGTGAGCAAGAGTCAATGGCTGAACATTTCCTTGGTTGGAAGCTTGTCGTGTTCCTCCTTAACTAGCTTGATATATTTCAGATGGTTTTGTAATTCATGTTACTTTATCATGTGTAGAACTCAGAAGTGTTCAATTTATCGTTCCATCTGTTCACTTCGTTGAAGGATGATTTCGCCGAAAAATTATTTCATCTGGGCTTTTTTTCTTAGACTGAATTTGAAGATTTGTTCATGGCTTTACATACTCCAGTGACGTTTTCACAGTCTGCTGAGAGTTGAATGCTTTGCCATGTGTTTGACATTTAATAACGTATTTGTGACGCAGAGCTAATAGTAGAAATGCAGTTCAATCAGTGTCTGTGTGTATTCGTGAAATTTGCTGATGAGGGAATGTCCCAGGGTGTAGTGCCACGAGTCGTGACCTGGTCCACTCTGGAATTGAAACCTTCAGGAAACAACAGGTGTTATCGGTCTCAGTCAGGAACATGTCAATAAACAGTGTAGAGATCTTCATAAAATCATAAAAGACTATAGCGTTGGGGCATAGACGCTGATAATGGTTGTTTTTTCTGAAGAAGTTGAAAGTTGTAATGAAAGTATGCGCTCGGAGCCATTAGTTGACGGCTCTATGGCTAACAGCAAGGTATTCCTCGCAGCGAAGCCCACTAAATGTAGCCGCACTTCCTCCACGGGTCTTTTCTACCAGGAGGTATAGTCCTTTTCACAAAACGTGTCGCTGAAAGCAAGACTGGTCTGCTTTAAAGCAGTGATTCCATATTGAGCCTCTTGAGTTTCTTATTGATTATATGCCTATTAAGTTTAACTTGTAAACACTGTTCTGTGTTAATCAGCTGCTTTGCAGCAGCACCAAAGTGACCTATCCGGGCGTTTTCCTAGTGTGATTCGCAGTAATGCAGAGTAGTACGTTTGAAACCAGCAAGTGCCGGACAGCCCGCTTAATGGGCTCCTACTCAGGATTTCTGTAGGTTTTACCCCTTTAGCCTTTGACCCTCCTGTGACACGTGTATGCAGTGTGAACATTTAACCCATGATTGGGGACCTATTACGTGGGCTTCATGGCATGCCTACACGCTGGAGGGTCTGCATACGGTACGTCTGGGTCCAAATCTCCCTGGAGTCCCTTGAAGTTCATCCTCAGTCCATGAGGTCTTCGCTTGGCGTACATCTCCTTATTAACATTTTTGAATCTCTGAAACATCTCCAATCTAACACCTTTCACTTGAATGATTTCCAAGTAAGTGTCTTGTAACACACACACACTTCAGTCCACAACATATGATACCACAAGGATGGTTTTTTTCTGAGAGCAGGGAGTTGGAATAAGGCCAGCCTCAAGTGACCTCAGTCAGGTAAAGATCCAGCGTTGAATGTGTTTCTATTATGTAGCAATAGCGCTCCTATATGCTTGGGTTAATTGAATGCTGTTTTAATGTGTACTGTAGATTGTAAATTTATGTTTAAAACTATGTTTTGTTTCACAATGTTGATCACATCAATGTGTATACCAAGCTTTGCTATACCAAGGATGTGTTATTTAACATATCCCTGACCATACAAACAGAGCATGGTGCAATATATGTTTATTACAAGCTGGGGAGTGTTTGAGTTTTGTCCTAGAGTTTTGTTTGAGATTGTTTATTTCGTTAATGTTTGAGTCGTGCAACAGGACCAGTTTGTGTAGGCCCTACTGATATTATCTATCAAAACACATTTACTACAGTTGATATTTTGAAGGAAACATGGACAGATAGGGATTATCATCGCAAAAACATGTGGTGAAAATGCACCGCCATATTTAAAATTAGCTGAAAATTGACCATTAATTATCCTTGATAATTGAATTAAAATATAACAAATGTGAAAGAATTACATAAAAGAGTTTATATTTTGCTCCTTTTCATACATTACAGTAATTAAGTTACTCAGTCATCCTATGAAAAAGTCTTAAAGAAATGATTTTCCATACCGTAGTATAAATATTATAAATGTTATTTTTACATTTAGAAACCGTTCTGATCAAAAATTAGCTTTCTTTCTTCCGAGAAAAAATCTTAATTCCGGGACCCCGTACCCTCCAAACACACAGCGTATGCAAAGAGAACTTGTTTGATAATAAAGCATATGCTTATGTGTGTGTGTGTTTGGGTGGGGGTGCAATCACGCTGTCTCAACTTTGTGCGTTTGCATATCAAATTTATATTAAGGACCATCATCATTATCCAGCATGAATTTCGTTGTTAATCTTTTACATTTTATATGTTGTACGTCCCATGAAGACGCTACACATATCGTACAGCAACAACTACTACACGTCATTGCCGACACACACAAAACAAAATCGGGTATAAACACAACATTGAGGTATATAGGCCTACCAGAGCCCCCCGATCATGTTCCATAAATAGTTTACTTATAAAAAGGGCCGCAAGTATGAGTCTATGAAACTGGGGATCTTTCTCCCCCGCCCCTTGATAATAAATATAGTGGTATAATAACTTAATATATTTTAAGGAAAACAATGCTCTGAGCAGCACATAGACCCTCGTTCTAGCACCCAACCAAGGGCCACAGACATCGTGTGACTTTTATACAGTACCTGCAGGCACATCCACATTTTGCTAGATACGAGCCAGATTTTCTAGTTTCCACATCAACTGGAATTGTTGCTGATGCATCAGTCAACTGCGATGATGCAGTAACTCTTGGTCTGGCAGCTGCCTCACAAATGGATGGCAAGAAACTCACATAAGTTACACTGCGTCGCAATGACAACTGGACAAGGTGGATACAATCAGTACCAAGAAAAGAATCACAATCAGAGGACAGAACACAGAAGTCAACGCAAGTTTGTTATTCTAAAGAATCATTAGTGTTCTTAACAAAACTTCTGAGGTGAAAGCGTTCTTCACTTACGAGCTTGCTTCTCAACCACCTTCTCTCTTCTATGATGGTATATTGCGGAAGCCTACAAAGAGTTATCTTGGTGTCTATTTGAAATCATTTGTTACACAGAAATCCAACGTACCATGAACTTGGTTTTTTACTTTAGATGGTGAGCGCCTACTTCAAACAGTCACTTGGCATCAAGTGATGTATATCAATCATATATACCGTACATCCTGAAGCATTATGGTACTGGATCAACAGTGGTCTTTAATGGTTATGGCAGCACCATGCTTCAACGAAGGTAGCAGAAGTGTACATTCAGTGAGGTCATAATTGATGATAACACACCAACTACCACTCCTCAATCAGAATTAATGACAAACGTATGAACAAGAAAAGATATTCAAAATCTGTATGAAAAATGTAAATGTTTGGCATACGCGTTAAGCAGGCAAAGCAGATTCACAAATTGTGTCCACAGCACTTGCTGTAGCAGAGTCAGTACAGCTGCCAGTTGTAGGAACATATACCGACTTATTGGTCATGCTAGTGACTCAGGCAACTACTTCTACAAATGTGTACATCTTATGCCACAGCAACCCGACAACCTTGTACAACATTCATGAATTCAGCAGGCGATCAGAGACACAGCCAAGCACTTGATGGTTATACATGCTATAACAGGATGTGATACTGTTTCTGCCATCTATAGTCAAGGGAAACACAAGACATTTAATATTGTGCAAAAAAAAAAGCTATCATCTGTTCGACACGTTCACAAAGGCTGAATGAACACTTGCTGAGGTGAAGAAAATAGGAGAAAGTTTCATTCTCAAGTTGTATGGAGCGAGCAACTTTTAATCTCTGGATGAATACCGCCATATAGCACATAAACGGGCGATTGGTAGGAGTTCCTTAGTTCATCATTCCAGCTGGCAAGATTACCCCCAACTAGTGCTGCAGCAAAGCATTTTCCTACTGCACTTTAATATCTCACAGTCCAACAATAGATGAAAAATACTCTGCCTCGTACAGACTGGGGATGGCGATCACAGGATGGCACTCTTGTAAGTGGAAATGGTGGAAAATTTCTAATGTGAATTTTATGAGAACAGGTAATTCATATTTTCCAATCTTCTTTGAACAAAAAGTCTATATGGAAAAAAATCTAAGATATCACAAATAAAATCTCCATCTTTCCATTGCAAAGCTTTACTTTTCAAAAAAGCATCTGATTTATGTATGGTGGGTCACAGTTTTTTATCATTTTTTTATCAATTAACAGATTATGAGATAAAGGTTACAAATGTATTTGTGTACAAAGGTGTAGGAGGGGATTTTGTGATAATCATATGCCATATTTTGGGACCCGACTGGCAGAAGTTTGGACGCCATTTTGGCCATTTTAGTACCTTATCGTCTTTGTAACCCCTTAGTATTTTTTTATTGAATTCTTTGTTCATTAGAACATATTGTTGGTCATTTTTTTTTATATTGTGAACTTGTCAGGTTGAAATGATATAATAAAACAAAAAATTTTGGACCCCATATTGGTTTTGGGAATTTTGAGATGTTTTAACCTCTTAGTGATGTTTCCAATGGATTACGTATCCCTTAAAACATATTTGTAGACACTCATGTCTCACTTATAATCTTTCTTGATGCAACATTATAATAAAAAATTAAAATGGCGGCCATTTTTTACTTCATTTTGGATTTCTAGGAAAGCTCCAGTAGGATGTCCAAGAATATATGTTATTCGACACATAATTCTGACCTATAACTGTATAATGAAAAAATCAGCTTGTTACCAGCTATTTCCAGATTAAAGCTTAAAGTCTGGCCTTTTTGGCTAGTGGGATAGTACAGACAATTACCTACTCCCCTCACCCCCCCCCCCAACCAGACTTCCTTCTCCCCTCCCTCTCTATCCACATGTGTACTTTTTGAACCTATCTTATATCCCAAAAACTGAAAACAGTTTTACGGAAAGTATTTCGTTGTCAAGAAATTGAATCTTAAATAGTTCAGATAAGAACAGAATCGCGTATACCGCTTTCCCACACACATATTATCCCTCCTTCAAAGGTTTTGCTGCCCAGTAACAATTTGATTCCTGATTCTGAAATATCATTTTGAAGAAAAAGATTTCAAGGGTTCAGAGACAAGGGCATATGAAGATTCACGTCTCAAAAAAGGAATATAAATCTAAAAACATTCCAGTCACAAGCGGAAAATTTTCCAACATTTTTTCCAACTTTAATGTATAGTCATATTTGCTTGAAATCTCTTGCAAACAGCTAGGGTTTAGCCTTCAGGAATTAAACGTTTTCTTATTTTCCCATTTTTTTCAAACTATAGTACTCTAATTTCATCTCCCGAACGGAAAGAAAATAATGTAGGCTAACTAGATAACGGTAAAATCCTCTAAATATGGGAGGAGCAGTTTTCTCTGTTCATGACCTAGCCAGCTATTAGTCAGAACACATTTTGGGAAAACATTGTCCCAACGTTTACGGTGCCCCCTCCCCCGCCTTATACTTTTTGAAGGAGAAGTTTAGTCATGCACATTATACCGACGGAACCAGGGCAAGCAGATTCAGCCCTAATCATTTTAGGTGCACATGTGTTACCACGTTACACAACCTCATTTTATTCCACAGTATTTTTTATCACATGTCATTTGAATTTATAACGACTACCTTCCCGCCCCCCTACCCCCACTTCGCCAATATCTTGAAAGCTCCGCCGTCAAAACATTTCTTCCATTTCACGATCTTCGATTAAGCACAGTGTGTAATTAAATTTGCATAACGTGCTTGATATGATTTTGTGCCAATATGAAGACGTCAGTGGTTGAATTCAATTTTGTGTCAACTGACCATGATGCCATCACACTGCTTAATTTCAACCATATCGGTCACCGCTCTTCATGTACATTGGCTGGATTTGAGAGGTGAATTAAAAGTGAGGCACTCCCCCACCTCACCTCCCCCCTTACTTTCCGCCACTCCCCCAACGTCTCCCACCTCCCCACCCCTACTTTCTCCTCTCCTCCCCACTTCACATCCCCACTGCACCCCTCCCCACCTCCTCCACCTCCCCACCCCACCTCTCCACCCCCCTACACATGTTTTCCAAATTGGTACTTTTGAAAGATCTTAGTGTGATTTTGTCCCCAAACTTTTGCTTTGCCCCCTTTCGGTAGGAAAATTCCGTCCATTTTTCATGTTGGTATGCGTCATGAGAATGAATTGGCCCCAGGAGTATGGAATTTAATATATGAATTTTGTTTGAACGAAATATATTGTTACAGGTCCACAATTGTATTGACAAAATAGTTATAGTCTTCATTTCGTTTTTATTTAAGAAATGCAGATTACTCCCCCTTCCCCCTCTGTGTAGATATAACCTCTGAGCCCAAGCAGCATTTATTTTGAAAAGGTACTTTTGTAATATTTGTTTAAAAGTCTCCTGCAAATTCTGCCACAAATTCTAGCACCTTTGACAGTAGTTGAGGTGCACTTTTCATTTTAAAAAGAGGCAATTTATTCATTTCTGTGTGGGGCACGTTCCCCCTACCCCCTCCGTACACTTATGTATTGAGCATCACAACATGGACATGGAATTCATTCAAACAAATATGCAAAAACTGTCTATATAACAATTATTGACTAAGCTAGACTTTCTTTTAGCTGTAAAGGCCTCAATTCATTTTCCAAATATTTTTGACCGTTTTGCCATATATTTTATTTCGTTTAAATGATATTTTATTGCATATTAAACACAGTTGGGTACATTACCTTGCTATATGACCGTTACTGCGATATCAATAGTTTCTGAGGACTTGACTCGGAAGTTTGAATTGAGCATTTCTTTGTTTGTTAAATCGAGATCTGAACATTTTCAGTCTCGGTAAAGTTTCCAAAGTAAAGATTTTTCGTGGCCCATTTTATCATGATCTTTGAAAAGGTGAGATTCGTCACTCGTTTTTCAGATCTGTGTAAGTCACTTTTCCTCATAGCAGACAACATTTTATTAAGCTCAATATGCTCTTATAAAGTGAACTATTAGTGTCGTTAAATTTAAGCCACTTTTAAGTACTTTTAGTGGATGAAAATGCTCAGGAAAAATGCCAGTCCAAATTCTCACTTCTTGGACCTAATTTTCTTCCTAACGTGATGGGGTGTGGCTTTTCAGTAACACTAGGTTGTTATTATGGCAATGCATTGAGACATAGGACGGAATTATGCAAAACACAATTAATTTGGATGTACAGTTATTGACAGCGCGTACGGATATAAACAAATGCTATTCTTGTTGCCGTTATCCACAATTTTGGTTTTGCTGGTACTAGGTTTAGGCCTCTCAAAAGAACGATCTGTTTATGCATTAAATATCTAGATCCTAGCCCTAGTGGCACTGGCAGTAGGCATACTAGCGTTAGGTCTAATACTAAGGCCTACTACTACTAGCTTAGGACCTATCACTGTAGTATGACCCGAATTTGTTACCCACCTTAGCGAAGCCGGACAAAATTGTTATGTAAAAAAGTCCATTTTTATGATTGATGAGTACAGAGTAGGCATATGAAGGTGCATGAGAGAGACATACGGCCTATATCATGGCCATACCTCAGATACCATGTAAGCCTAGAAGCTATTCCATTAATTGCCTTAATTAGTTAGATCAATAACTGAATATTCTCTGCTTAGAAGTTAAGACTAGACTAGTACTATCATGAGTCACCCCACATAATAATTTGCGACATAGGGCCTACCAGCAGTTGACCACAAATTATTACATAACACTACAGAACTTCAGCAGACAAAAACGGATCCAAGTGAATGCTGGAAATGGCAGTTCTATGACAATAACATATAAAGCATACATTCACAGCCCGCATCATTCCTGTGTTAGATTGCCCTTAGTATTGATATTCTTTTTAAAATCTTACCTTATGATTGATATTCTTAGTTTTTGTAAATGTAAGCATACTATACAACATTGATAATAATCTGCTAAGTTGTACTTTTTGAGCAGCATTCTTAAGAGCATTTGCAGATTCTAATACAATTTAGAGAAAGTATCCTCCTTTAGTTTGCGTTTGCCGTAGTGTTTGAAATTTGTTAATATTTACCGCCTTCTCTGGTATGTCCTATTTAAAGTAACATTTTAATATACTGTAGTCATGTTAAGTTTGTTGGAGTAGTCATGGTCATACTGAGATAATTTCAGACTACTATGAAATATTTGAAAAATAATATATCATCTTTGACATCAAAAACAAAAGTTCTGTGTCAACTTCTGAAACTGTCATGCAGACGCAATGCAGGCTGCACAATTACAAAATAGTATGACCCTTAACATTGCATCGTGGTACTGTTAATGAATGTTGATTATTTGCTACTTTTTCGAAACTTATTTTTTTGTCAAAAATGTGCCAATTTACTTTTGGATCTCAGAAATATCACAAAAAATATAATATAAAAGTGATATAGATTTTGGAGAGAAGTTTGCAGTGTCCGATCATACATTGTATTTTTACCTTAAATAAACAACGCCCTGATATGAAATGTTAACTAGTTTAAATTACAACAAAATGTTTATTGTTTTTTATTTGTTCCAAAAACAATTTTATCAAAATTCTAGCATGTTGAAAACTTAAGGACATAGGTCTGTAGGTAAAGCTGGTTTTCTGACGTGATTTGAAGCATACTCTTCATTTTTATCTGACTAGACCAGTATAGAGCATTAATTTAGAAATACATTGTTTTTTTGTTGTTTTTTTTATAGTGAGGAACAAGCTACAGTACTATACACTATTTTGCTGCTCTTGTTCTCAGTCTTGTTCTCACTTCAGAACTGATATCATTTGAAACATTTTATGCTTGTCGTTCTACATTGCAGGTTTGGGATTATTTCATACTTTCACTTGTACATTTTCTGACACTAAGGTGAGGCATTGATAGATTTGTTGATATCGAATAGCCTTTTATTTGTAGTACTTCATATCCATATACTTCGAAAGGCTGTCATAAAAGACTAGTGACAGCTAGAACATCTACCTTACAGTTTGGTGCAATGAAATATTGACAAGGAAGTCTAGTTAAAAAAGCATATTAAGTTTCTGACAAACAGTAGCAAATCAAAATTTGAGCTTTATTAGGGTATGTATAATATGTGATGTAATGCATTATGATATGAAATATTTGTATAGTGTAATATATTGTCTTTTTCTTCTATTGACCTAGATGATTTATTTTCCCTGTGGGATATGGCAAAGGAAAAACAAAGCTAGTTGCTCTCTTTGAAACTAGTGTAGATTACAATTTTGAAGAAAAAATGAAGGGCAATTTCACTCACGAGACAACAAACACTTTGTATTTGTGTGAACAATTATTTGTTGTGTTATTTTACAAAGCTTTAAAATACTCAAATATAAAACTAAATTCAATTTACATCAATAAGTGATGTCTGGTCTTTAAAGCAAACATATAAAGCTTGCTCAGATGTGAAGTGGAATATACCTGTAATCCAAATGAAAGCTTAAAAGTCTACGAATGAAAATCCAAAATGATCTAAAATGGTCAATTTTTAACCGATTTCGATGATTTTGCTTTGCTATTTTTCATGAATTTGAAAGCAATTTAGCATAAGTTGCTGCTACACATCCATATATCTTTAAAGAAGCACTTATACATATAAAGGGTTTAATGCATTGCTTATTTGTGATGAAGTTTAAAACAAGACTTACATTTGAACCAAAAGACATAAATAAATTATCATTTGATAATAAAGTAGTTTCTTTAACTTGTCTTAAGTGCTATGTGAATGTTTGTATTTGCGTACCATGTATCCTCTAATTATTTATCTCTAAATTTATCTGCCTCAAACAAGGATAGACATACTAGTTTAGTATGTATTTTGTGTTTTAGGTTACTGTAGATCTGATGGAGCCATTTTTTAACTGAAATAGCAGACAGGCTTATTGTAACAGACCTGCAAGGTACACTGCAATCGCAAAGTGAAATGATTTAATTGATTATGGGAAAAGAGTAATGCACCATGCATCAGTTGTACAAATTTAATTGGATTTGAACAAACAAAAAGTGCTACAATGATTTTATTAAACAGTTTGAGGCAGATTTTCCAGGAAGGTGGGGGAGGGAGGGGGAGAGAACCAGTGTGTTAAAACTTACCATTCATTCAAATATTGATGTACAGTTTCTATTAAAATGAAAAAAATGTTATCATGATCTTAATTTAGATATGCTTATTGGATTTGGGACTCTCTAGTACTGTGGTGGTGCCACATTTGGTTATTTATTGGATATACCACTCATGTGAAGCCTGAGATAAGACCCTGTATTAAACAATCAGCCTTTTCTGAAATCGGTTCATTCACACAGAAGAGGGAATGGAATTCGGTGAATGGAAAATTTGCAGTGACTAAAAAACTCGATTTCTGTTAAGAACTTGGAAGCACCATGGATCATTCACCTTGGATCTTTGGGCACATGCAGATGAAAACAGTATCACAACATTGACAGACTGACAGTGACAAGGAGACGCAGCACAACCCTCTGAGTACATCATTTTTATGCCTTATAGTCATTGATTTTCCTATCCTTTAACTCCTCTCAGGTTTTTCCAATGATTGTTTGCGATAGGTTGCCCCAGCCCTCATAATAGTGTTTTAATATTATAGGTACCCCTTCCGTGTAACTATTCATGATCTTCTATTGGTCAAGAGTTTTATTCTCTAATGGATTGCTTAGTGACAGTTCCCTTCATGCCCCACCATATTCACTCCCAACTGACAGTTTGCCCCACATTGCACAGAAGAAGAACCACTTGAATTCTTGACAGATGGACAGACTCATCTAAAGCTGGAATGTTAATTCAACCAACTCTAGATTTCCATGTTACGCAGGTGAGTTATAAAAGTTTTAGAGGTAAACATTTCTACCAGGTGTATAACAACATGGTTGGTAAGGAGAAGAGGCGTCACTATAGGGGGTCAGTGGGGTTGAAGTGTCTCTCCCTCCCCACAAAAAAAAAAAAAGAATGCCAGTTGGAAAATTAAGATGGCAGTTGGAAATCCAACCTTTTATCTTCGGGGAACCCTCATAAATCTACCCTGTTGGGGAAATGGTGATTTAACCCCCTTCACCCCCTTTCATCTCACCATTCAGAAGACCATGAGCCTAATCAGAATACCTCAGCGACGCTCTTGGTAAGGAGACACAAGTGACTTGGAGTTAAAAGTGTCAGCATATCAGGTTTGTGCTTCTATTCCCAGGGTCTCTAACCAATGAGGTACCACTTTTAATGGGCAGATGGGTAAACCTCCATACTATGCCTGTGTGATTAAAGTCAAGCGTACATATCACGTAAATGTAAGCTTCTCAAGCAATGTCATATTACAATTACTTAGACAAGGGTCCCGAACACAATATCCCCCATGGACGATAGCTGCACTACTGATTGTGGTGTAGCCAACATTTAAAAAGTGGTGTGTCCAAGACCCCCTCCAAAACAAGTGTTTAAATTTAGCCCAATTCTAAAGGCAATTTTGAAAAACGTAATATACATATAAACAAAGATTATCCCAATTTTTGAAAATTTCATGTGAAAAGGGTGTCGTGACTACACCACTATTTATGAAGCATGCTGAAGTCACATGCTATGTATATGGAAAGAAGTAATAGATATATAATTGACTCATTTACCAGGCGCAATATGAAAGTTGTTACGGTTTAGGGGCCACAGAGCCCTTCTCACTAAATTTCAGAAAATTGTGTTCGATTATTGGCTGATCGGGGGAAAAATGACAAAATTTGTAATAAATGTTGCCTCATATTATTAAAGGAGGTAAATTGGGCCCGTAAAATACTAATGCGGCCTACTTATCTATCTAAACTTGACAGTTATAAAAACTGGGGGGTATCTAAGTTTTCAAACGCTAAAGCTGATATTACGGGTACACATCTCGAAATTAGGTATGAAATTACTCTTATAAATCACAAAATAAACTCTTTCTCTTGATATACAATCAAATCTAAGATTATTTTGTAAACCTCGAGCGTTTATTTCCCTTATAATAGCATTAGTTGTTCTTGAGAGGCAGGAGCGCTGTAGATCGTTTATTGGTGTTGTACATCCGTTTTACGAACATACACTTAATGCGCATGCGTTATAATCATGGCGTCCAACTCAAGCCGGCAGCGGGTCTAATCGAATTGTGATATAACTTTTTTTAGGCTCTTGGTTTGCTATTTGCCGTAAGATGAATTTGAAATTATTTTGTCATAGTTTAAACAACATTTGGTTTTACTTCACAAATTGGTAAGTTTTTTTTTCTTTTCAAGATTTTCATTATTTGTTGTATCGGTCGGTTGTCAATTTTACGACGTTTTTTTTTCTTTTTCATAGGCTGTTGTGCGAAAATAAGTGCTCACATTGTGGCATAAAACGATGTTGTTAATTCTTAAAACGTATCTTTTATCGTGTATCCATACGGTAAATTTGTGTTCTTCGTGTTTAGAACAATTGCCCTGATCTAGAACAGAGATTAAATGGAAATTTATCACTCGAATTCAAATTGATTGTCACGTGATTTTGATTACAGTTTTCAGGTCAATCGAGGTCATGTTTCCAACTGAACATACCCCTCCATTGTGTAATATGTGATGTACACTTTTTCTCGCGCTCTTGTCTTGTTGTTCCTCGAGAAAGATCGTAATTGCGAATATCTGAAAACTAACACTCGCCAGCGTAATCTGGCCTGAGATGTGCGTTACTTGTGTACGCCCGTCGCGAGTCAGACGGACAAAGTTGTCAAGGTAAGCGATTAGCTCCGAAAAACATTCAATTTCATTATTTTTTTGATGTACATAAAGAGATAAAAATGTATTTAGTAAGTTTACAATATTATTGTTATCAAATTGGTGGCTCTTCAGTACTATTTTTAATGGATTTGCTATCACAATTTGTAAAACTGTTGGTCGTATGATAGGTCAAAATGAAAATTTCAATGGAAGTTTGTGTTAGATTGTATCACCAAATATTGCAAGTAGTGTGTAGCATGTAGAGCATACTAACGGAAGCTAGATGCAGAGATACTTTTGTTCTCCCCCCTCCCCACCAATCCTCAGTCAGAGATTTGTTGCGAAATGTAAAGCCATTTTTGGGCAATTTTCTAGGATTTTCGAGTGGAAGGCAACTTCTTTCAAATGGGACATACATTAATTTAAGCCACACACCCACAGCTTACTAACGTACCTGGAAGAGTCGGAGGCTGAAACCAAACATAGGCCAATCAAACAGTTAACCTATGTCATTTATACCATAATGCCGCAGGTCTGGACTGAAGCTAAATGGGGGACAATTTTCCACCTCCCTTCCCACCTCCCTTAAACCCCTGCCGGAAATTACCAATGTTAAAAAATTTGCACAATAGAAATTAAGTATGTTGCATTGTTTTGGTAATCCTGATATAGGCGATCGGTTTTAAGAGATGAATTATATACCAGCCATTTTGCAGTCTTGAGAAAAAGTATCACAAAATTTCGGAATTTTTTTCTTCTTAAAATTCCCGAAATATTTTAAAATCAAGAAATATTTCTTCGAAATATTGGACTTCTTCCTCAAAAAATTTCTAAAGTGCTTCTCAAAAATATCCGACGTTTTCCTTTAAAACTTCGGACTTAAAATCTAAAGACAATTTCATGAATATAACTTTTTTTAATGATTTTGGCTCAAGCAATTGATCCATCTTTTTTTAACCTAAGTTATCAATTTACTATAATGCCAAAATAAAGACGCGGGCAAACTCATTAGATTAGATAAAACTAATATACAACTAATCATACTCTTTCCAAAAAGAAATCATCATACAATATGATTATGGATAAAAAGCATTGAGTTGATATATTATGTTTCAAATTTATACTTGTATCGCATCTGAAATCGTATCTAACAAAATATTTCCTGAGATTTCAGGTTTTGTCCACATGTGAGGTCGAAACTTTGAGATTTGAGAGTAAAATTAGTATTAAAAACACACTATCTTTGATCCCATCCACGGCGCTGCCTCCTGGAGCAGGACATTTTCTTCCACTTGTACTATGACTGTTTTAAAAAGGTCTTTTATATCACTATTCAGTTTGCCAGATGCGTTGTACAGCAACAAACTGCCTTGCCTTGGTACCTTAATTCCCAGGAGAATCGTCAGGGCGTTGGTTCAGCGAATGGAACACCAGTCTTCTCCAGGTTTGGCGGTTGTGAGCGAGGGCTTGCGTTTCTGCAAAAGTCCTTCCTGTCAACTAACCGATGTTGTCAGCCCAGTGTTTTCGTTATCTTCCTCTGCTTCTCGTCTTTTGAACTGTTTCCTGGAGGATGGATTTGGCTAAGCCGTTGGACCTCACAACATGTCCATACTAAGACGTATCAAATCAGTAGTACGTGTCAAATCAGTAGTAGTAAGGTGTCAGTTTAGTAGTAGTAGGTGTCAGTTTTGCAGTAGTACGTGACAAAACAGTTAAGTAGTACGTATCAAAACAGTATACTACGTATCAAAATGTCCCTTTTCGGTCCATACTTGCGGACTTCACCAATTGTGATGTGGTCTGTGTATGTGATACCTAAGACCTTGCGGTAGTACCTCATCTCAACAGCACTAATCGTCTTTTAAAGAGCCGTTGTAAGGGTCCAGAATTCACATGCGTAGAGAAAGATGGAGATGACCAGGGCATTGAGGAGCCTGATTTTTTGTTATCTTATGGAGGTATTCTTGTCGAGTCACTGCTGCTGATGTTTGTGCAGCTCTTGCCAGGATATCAGTTCGCGAAACCTCGTCGTTGATGATGGCTCCTAGGTGTTTAATCTGCTTTTCAGTGTCTAGTTTTTGACTTGTGCTGTCATGTTTGTAGTTATGTTGTTATTACTGTAGGTCATCGGCTTTGTCTTTTCAGCATCGATCTCCATCCCAAGCTTAGAGGAAGTTTGGTCGATTCGAGCAGGGAAGACAACTGTCTGATGCGAGACACTAGTTCAGCAAGTTCATCTTTATTTAAAGCGAGTTCATCTATGTCAACGGCAAACCGCAAATTGATGATTATGTGTCCACCAATGCTGGCAGTGCCTATTTAGCCTTTCAGGGCCTCTTGTCATTATTCTTTTTCGGATATAATGTGGGCGAGAGAAGACATCCTTGCCGTACACCAATTGAAGTATGGAACCAGTTTCCAGTGGCGCCTTGTACCAGAAGTACTTTAGTGGCCTTTTTATATAAGTGCTGTATGGTGTTGATCAGCCTTTTACCAATGTTATATTTCTTCATTTTGACGCTTTGCTTCATGCCATACTCTGTCAAACGCCTTTTTGAAGTCGATGAAGAGAAATTGGAGCAAAAGTGGTGACTTCTCATTATGTGTTACCATAAGGCAGTCGCATTTTAACAAGATTTTCAAGTTTGTTTGGAAAATATTTTTGACAAACATGGTAACGTTGTCAAAAATAATTCCCGAACAATTCTTAGAAAAAAATTCTTTAGAAAATCTTGTTAAAATACGACTTCTTTACGGTAACACATAATAAGAAGTCACCACTTTTGTTTAAATTTTTGAAAAGCGCACGGTTAATTTTAAAAGCGCATTATGAAAAGATAATTCATATGCCATTATTTGAAATCGTGACGAAAAATTTGAACCCTTCGTAGTGGTTAAGTTCCCGCGCTCGAAATGTGTCTGATTCTTATGTTATTCCTAAACAAACTTTGAAATTGTATAGATGCATTGTGGGATACTTCTGTAAAGGATCCCCGATTGAGAACCCGACTGTTAACTTCAAAAAAAGAAAAAGGTTTGGTTAAAGTTTTGTTAAAGTTTTCATAACTTTAAGTTATGAATGGTGTGCATTCATGTGACTTGGCATAGGGGTAGAGGACATGAGTACTGCTCAAATGAGCATGATTGAGGGTTGTGTGTGCATACTAACTAGCTTATTTGCATAACAATGAAAATATTTGTCAGGTTAATGTTTTGGTTTAAGTTTTTGCTTAAAGTTTGTATAACTTAAGTTATGAATGGTGTGCATTCATGTAACTTGGCATAGGGGTACTGCTCAAATAGGCATGATTAGGCTTGTGTGAGCAAACTAATAAGCTTATTTGCATAACAATGAACATGTTTGTATCTCTTATATCTCTTAAATCAAAGTGGATGTGGTGATTTTGTTTGCACAAATGATCATTCATGTGAAGAGCATTATCTACACTTAATGTTGAGGTGAAGTGTGCATATTAATTAAATTATTTGCATAACGATAGACTTTCGTACAAAATGTTTAATATTCATGGGCGCATAACTTAAGTTATAGATGATGTACATTCATGCAACTTGATACAGGGGTAGAGGACATGGGTACTGTTCAAATAGGTATAATTGGGGGTTGTATGTGTATACTAATTAGCTTATTTGCGTAACAATAAAAATATTTTATCTGTGATATCTAATTAAAGTGAATGTGGGGACTTTGTTTGCACAAATGAGCATATACAGTATGATAGACCACTGTCTACACTTAATGGCGAGGTGCAATGTGCATATTAATCAGCTTATTTGCATAACAATAGACTTTCACATCAATATTTAACCTTAGATAATAGCATCCTATTTGGTTCAGTGGTAGAGGGCATTGGTACTGTTAGTTGAGCATAATTGGGGCAAGGTTTCATCTAGCTAGCCATGGAGCCTTCTTTTGCACCGCAAATTTTACAAAATCACGCTGAAATTGTATATACGGCTTCATAATTAATATGAGAGCCGTGCTCACTGTGCTCGACTGAAAGCAGATTATCACATAAAGTAATTGTGAATCTCGGAAATGAAATTTCTGACATACAATTTGTCATCTTTAATTTAAAAAAAGTCAAAACGATTCTCATGAAAATTGCAAATCTGTCTCGGCGTTCACCTCTCAGTCTTACGATATTTGCTCACTTGTTCACCACTTCCATTTTCTGTCGGTAAACATTGACCAATCAGCTGTGGGAATAGAAATGTGATTATTAATAGTTTGGTGGGGTCTATATTCAAGGTCACTACGGTCAATCTGTGAATACAGGTGTGACTCTAAACTGAACATTAAAAAAATATTCCCATGAATTTTCACGTTCGCTTATTTGATAGCGGACTATTAAAAAACAATTGTCCGAAATTCATCATGTTCATATATCTTAATCCGTTTGTTACATTTCAACATCAGTAATGTATTGACAAGGAACGTACCGTTGCAGTACAATGTGATGTCATGATACTCGCAGATCCAATTGTCCAAGACTATGTTTCTGCATTTCTATGAAAAGAAAATTTCATTTGTTCCTTATTTAATGTGTAAGGTACAGTGACTAACATCTAGATCTATGTTTGTTTCTTAGTATGAAAGTTTCAATATTAGGTATATCGTAAAATGCTCATATAAGCTGTCTCATGAATAATATAACGTGGTTTTAATTCCAGGCTGATAAAATAATCATTTGACAAATGAGTATCAGCGAACAACAGCAATTCTTTTGATACTTTAAGGTGTCTGTCATTTTGCAATACTGTACTCTATACATAAGAAATTTAATGTGTTATTTATATATGCATTCATTTCAGGTATGTAAAATCATTGCATCAATACTTTTGTGATTTGTATTCCATTTAGTCGGGATATGATTAAAATAATCAATTTGAAGGTTACATTTTGAATATGACTGCCTTCCAAAATTAATTATGATTTGTTGATCTGTAATAAATTATGCATTTTCCATCGAATCTTGCCGACCATGCCACACTATTTATAGAAAATTCTGCGAAAGATAAATATTTATTGCAACAATGTATTTGCAGAGCTAAAGTATACGTTGCAGGTTTTATGTCTACATTGCAACATAACAAAAGAAAAACGAGAGTCAATAAATGAATACCATTAGAAAAACATCATTTCACTAAACTCTACATAGCAACACAAGAAAAGAAAAAGAGAGTCAATAAATGAATACCAGTAAATATTATAATAAATTTAACTAAACTATACAAAAAAACAAAAAACGAAAAGGAGTAAACATAAACAAAGCAATATGAATTAAATAAACACTACATATTAGCAACACGGCAAAAGAAAGACAGTCAAAAAATGAATGCAAGTAATAAATACATTCTAACTAGGAGCTTAACACTCTATAGATCGCATACCTCCACCTCGCTGCGATTCCAACATGCCTAGAATGGTTTTAGAGGTCATTCTATCCTCCATCAGAAATCCTAGAACCACGATTTGATCTGCATTTATCATTTTTATTCTAAAAACGAAAGGAATTTTTTTGGGGATTGATTTCTTCTAAGGCCATATCATTGGCATCAGTTTTATTTAAACCGAGTATTCATTGTTTGAATTTCATTCACATATTCAATCATTTTCCATTCATGGCAGAAACCAATTGTTTTAGTTTCTTTGATACTCCTCGATGTAATGTTCAATGAATTCAGAAAATTGATTGTTTGGATATCCCTTCATGGCATAACTTCAGTGTTCACCACATTGCATTCCATTAAAAAGTTTTAAATCTAAAGTTACAACTAGTTTTTTCTCCATCTCTTCAATTCTGCCATTTCCTTGTACCAATATGTTCCAAATTGGTTTACCACTTATTTCTTAAGCAATAATAAAACCACACACCAAACTTATTTAAATCCAATCATGAGATATGTTGATGACAGACAGCCCACTTTGAAACATCGGCGCCCTCAATTCTACCCTTCAGCCTTGCACAGTAAAAGTGTCATAAATACTGTAAGGAGAAGTTTAATTTTAATGTTTCAAAAAGTATGCAAAACCTCAATCTTCCCTTCTTCGATAGTACGCCAACCCTCTCATTTATGCTCATTTTTCTTCCTACCATACCCAAAACAATCCTTCAGTGGTGCTTTCTCACGTGCAAATGTTCACTTTTACTTTCCAGGATACTTAATATCCCATCCTCAATGCCTCATGCCAAACTTGAACTTTTTCTTGTCAACCCTCATTTCTCTCTCCCTCATCATCATGGCCAAACAAAGTCCATAATCAAAGCTTGAGTTTGAAGAAAAAAAAATGGTCGTAACTTTCATTACAGTATTTTTTTTTTTCAGTCGTCAATTTTTGGTCGTAAGTTTCAAACCTTTAGGCGTGAATAGAGCTCTAGTACTACTGTACCAGTCCTTACGTTAGTCCATGTTTTCCTACTGACTAGCGATCGCAGGAAATTAACGAGTAACATTACGAGTCCTGGACTAACAGAATCGAAGTTTGCTTACCCTCTTGTAACTTTAAAATGTCCCAAAAAACGATCATTATTACATAAAAGGTTTTAAAAACACCAATGTCATTATGTCAGTAAACATAATTAAGTAAATTTAAGATAATATCCACATTATTTAATTTTCTAATCAACAATTGTCATGTCCGCCGATAATAAAAACGCAACCTTTGTCCATGATAATATTTCCAATTATCACTACTTTTCTGTCCTCCACAGTGGCGGCGAGGGAAGGGGGAGGGAGAAACAACTTTGTCTCATGGGGGCAAAAGCCTATAAATCGAGCAAAATATGTCGTCTGTACAAAATGGAGGAAATAGGGTAAGGTGACACCCATCTCTTTGTCTCTCCCCTCATGTTCATTACTGTCTCCCACATGACCAAATCCCTTTCCTATACAACATCCTACCCTTCATCTATCCTCCATCTCCCACCCTCAGGACCTTATATTATTCCCCCTTTTTTTACCTACACCCCTGTACCCTCATACTATCCATTCTCATGTGATACTGCACAATATCAATCATTCCTTACAAAATTCCAGATCTGGGCAAAATATAAATCCCAGATGTGAATTTGATGTAATTCGTCTGTAATAGCTTCTTATTGTCGCATAGCTTCTTATTGTCGCATTGCTTATTATTGTCGCATTGATTCTTATTGTCGCACTGCTTCTTATTGTCGCATTGTTTCTTATTGTCGCATTGCTTCTTATTGTCGCATTGCTTTTTATTGTCGCATAGCTTCTTATTGTCGCATAGCTTCTTATTGTTGCATTGCTTATTATTGTCGCATTGCTTCTTATTGTCGCACTGCTTCTTATTGTCGCATTGTTTCCTATTGTCGCATTGCTTCTTATTGTTGCATTGCTTCTTATTGTTGCATTGCTTCTTATTGTCGCATTGCTTCTTATTGTCGCATTGCTTCTTATTGTCGCATTGCTTCTTATTGTCGCATTGCTTCTTATTGTCGCACTGCTTCGTACTGTCGCATTGCTTCTTATTGTCGCATTGCTTCTTATTGTCGCATTGCTTCTTATTGTCGCATTGCTTCTTATTGTCGCATTGCTTTTTATTGTCGCACTGCTTCTTATTGTCGCATTGCTACTTATTGCCGCATTGCTTGTTATTGTCATATTGCTTCTTATTGTCGCATTGCTTTTTATTGTCGCATTGCTTCTTATTGTCGCATTGCTTCTTATTGTCGCACTGCTTTTTATTGTCGCATTGCTTCTCATTGTCGCATTGCTTCTTATTGTCGCATTGCCTCTTATTGTCGCATTGCTTCTTATTGTCGCATTGCTTCTTATTGTCGCATTGCTTCTTATTGTCGCATAGCTTCTTATTGTCGCATTGCTTCTTATTGTCGCATTGCTTCTTATTGTCGCACTGCTTCTTATTGTCGCATTGCTTCTTATTGTCGCATTGCTTCTTATTGTTGCATTGCTTCTTATTGTCGCACTGCTTCTTATTGTCGCATTGCTTCTTATTGTCGCATTGCTTCTTATTGTCGCACTGCTTCTTATTGTCGCATTGCTTCTTATTGTCGCATTGCTTCTTATTGTCGCATTGCTTCTTATTGTCGCACTGCTTCTTATTGTCGCATTGCTTCTTATTGTCGCATTGCTTTTTATTGTCGCATTGTTTCTTAATGCCGCATTGCTTCTTATTGTCGCATTGCTTCTTATTGTCGCATTGCTTCTTATCGTCGCGCTGCTTCTTATTGTCGCGTTGCTTCTTATTGTCGCGTTGCTACTTATTGTCGCATTGCTTCTTATTGTCGCACTGCTTCTTATTGTCGCATTGCTTCTTATTGTCGCACTGCTTCTTACTGTCGCATTGCTTCTTATTGTCGCATTGCTTCTTATTGTCGCATTGTTTCTTATTGTCGCATTGCTTCTTATTGTCGCACTGCTTCTTATTGTCACACACTAGGCTGCTAAGTGCTTCCAGTTGTCACACTGCTTCGTATTGTCACACTGCTTCGTATTGTCACACTGCTTCGTATTGTCACACTGCTTTGTATTGTCACACTGCTTCGTATTGTCACACTGCTTCGTATTGTCACACTGCTTCGTATTGTCACGTACAAGGTGCTTCTGATTGTTACACTGTTTCTCCTTGTTGCACACTTATTGTCTGATATTTTGAAAATGGACAACTCTTAAACTAAACAAAACAATATATACCATTGTGTAAGTTATTTACAAGAGATTGGGACTGTTAAGCTGAGTCTGGTCTAAGCGATTCATATGACTTAAAAGGCAGATCGTATTGAAGTTTTTAATTATTCCTTTGAAATTTTACTGAATGTTTTCTTAATGATCCAAAACCTTAAAAGATAGTCTTAAAATCCACTAAAATATGTTATTGCATTTGCAAGTGTAATTTTATAGGGTTGCTTAGAGTCAGTACAACAGTCACTTTTCTGTATTAACGAAAAATCTTTGAAAGACGGCAACATCATTTATAGATAGAAATAAGCTATAGACATAGTTTCTCAACCAACTTGTTTCTTTTATTGGTCTTATACGAAATATGTATACAATTTGCATGAGAATATTCCTTAATATGTTGGCACGGGAGAAGTCCTATCAGGAGCCATGGTCATATATGAACCTTGTTCAACATGCATGCATTTTAAGCAGGGGCGATAGAACATGGGGACACCGACGTCAAAGGGCACCACAAGTTACATAAATACATTAATAAAAAGGGCATTTTTCATTTTTTCACAAAATTAAGCGGGCACGTGCCTTCGGTTCCACTGCCCCTGATTTTAAATTGGGAGGCTTTGACTTCCGTTGACTGAGGTGTGCAGCTTATATGTATAAAATTTGCACGGGAATATTCCTTAATATGTTGGCACGGGAGAAGTCCTGTCAGGAGCCATAGTCATAGATGAACCCTGCTCAACATGCATGCATTTTAAGCAGGGGCGGTGGAATATGCGGGCACCGACGTCAAGGGGCATCACAAGTTACATAAATACATTAATAAAAAGGGCATTTTTCATTTGATACGTTTTTAAAAAAAGTGAGGGGACACGTGCCTTTGGTTCCGCTGCCCCTGATTTTAAATTGGGAGGCTTTGACTTCCGTTGAATGAGGTGTGCGGCTTATAATACCAAAATCTAGTTCAGTACAAGGTTAGGTAGAAAGTTTGCATATATGCAGTTCGGAAATATTACACTTTGATAACAGCAGTTTATGGGAAGGAACACGAATGAAAAGTTGAATTAAAAGATCTGTCACAAAGTGTTCTATAACAATTAAGTGACAAGGTGAGGTCTGTGGCTGTGAACCTGAGTTAACCCCTCTTTGACAGAGACTGTTGATAACAAAAAATATAAAAGATGAAGAGTTTGGAAGCAAGATATGCGTCGTGCTGTTTATTAAATGAACATGAATATTCTCCTTTTCTGCAATGGGAATAATAATAAAAGTGAAAGTTATGATAATACTGCAATACTCCTCAGCACTGGCAACAATACAATAATACTAATAACAATATATACAAGATATCACAGTGATACCAAGAAATGCCCACACCTATAGATAGTCACAGGTGCAACTATACCTGACAATAATGTCAGCTCACACAGTAAATATACCAACACGCAGTTCACAAAGAATAAACTTCACGAAAGGAATGTCACCCTTTTCACACAACCCCCTCTCTCACAGCACCATATACACGTCGTACCCGGCTATACGATTGAATGCTACTTGTGTTCGTATAAATCAAACTACAGGCGCAGAAAATAACATGACCAAAGAAGTTAGTGCAGCAGATCACAAGCCACTTGTACTACTAGCATGCATGCCCCAATATCCAAATTAATTACACACAAATAAGCATATGGATAGCAGTCCTGCATAATCAAATAAATATGGAAATGCACATATAAATTCAGAACAGCTGCCCCGATAAGTTATAACATATCAGGTTCTTAAATCATTCATACCATAATACAGTAAATACTTTGCAACAGATTTCAACTTTAATCAAGGCGTGATTATTGAAGGGTCTTCTGTCTTCCAGGCAGAAAAGTTGGGCCCGTTCCGCTTCCGAGACCCGCTGGGCCGCCCACAGGGATCATGCTGCCTATATTTTCGAGTTGGCGCATTTGTCGCGGGTTGGTTAATCCTTACTCTACCAGCACTTTTTTGAAAATGCGCTCGGGAGGAGGGGCCAAAGATGGAGCACCCAAAACGGCGATAATATCGCCGCGTGGTAAAGTAAGGGTTAAAGTCAAAACAATTCGATCGAACCCTTAATTGTTCTTTGTCTACTATTTTTCACCCATTGAACTCCACTCAGGCTTGGAAAGAATAAATACGGTGGTCACAATACCTTCAAACAGTTCTGTAATGCAAATGTTTTTCAGTTTATCAGCTCAAAATAACAGTTATTTTGAAAAAACAATACGCTCTGTTCTTCTAGAAGTATCTGCAAACCTTGAACTTGACTTTGCACTCCCAGTATTTGAAATAAATACACGTCACCACAGACTAGTCAGTGAACCCGGCGATGACGGCAGCATCTAGTCACACGGTCACCCCAGTCCTATGGCCAATTGACCCCTGTGTGCTGCCCCGGCAGCGTTCTGTAAGACACTTCTCAACTAATAGGAAACATCAATGGTACACGCCAGCTTCTAAAATGGGCCTCTAACCTGGATCCTGTAAAAAATGTCCCAAAAGCGGTTTCTAATCCCCTGATCGTAACCCTATTAACATACATTATTAACATCGATTGATTTAGTAAATACATGTCGGAAAATAATACTTTTAGTAACTGTCTAGTACATGCACGTAAATAAATCAATATTGCTTCGCAGCCAATAAGACTTGACGATCAATCTTTCAGATAGGGTTAATTGCCCACTCACTTATTTGCAAATATAGACCCTCGGTCAAATCCCCACTTACTTACAAATTTATATCCTCGGTCAAATTCTGCGACATGATACATTCTACGACGACGACGAGTGAACACACAATTACAATGACGGGGTCGTCGCCTGCGTAATCGGTTGTAATAGTAACAATGCTATCACGAAACGCTTAATACGACCCAGACGAGAACACAGGTACGACATACGGACAGACATAACATTGACAACCAAGTCAATGTCCAAGGCCTTTGATAACCAGTTGTGGTACACTGGCGTGTCTACCCAACCCAGACTTCAACCCAGGGCCTCGTGGTCTGTAGACAGGTATGATAACCGCTACACCACAGTAGGTAGATATAAATCCCACTTTCATTTCGTCCTTTTATATAATATAACAAGCAAACGAATCACACACACGCAGCTTAGTGCATCCCACGCAATGCATCTCGCATAACCCTAACCCTAACCTTAACCCTAAATATGAGCGGGAGCTCATACTAATCAGAAGTTCAGTCACGTCTCACATTGCAATGCATTGCAAATTTACCCCGCTAAGCGTAGCGGGAATGTTTACGAGAGTTATACTTACCTTCCATGCTATAAATATGCAATCTGCTCACACGACCTGATTCTAACGCACTTCTAACCAACCTTAAAAAGTCCTGACATCCATATAACCTCTACAAACCCTCACTTAACAATACACTGAGCCCAGAACGAGAGGGGAGGCGGGCCGGGTTGCATGGAAGGTAAGTATAACTCTCGTAGATATCCCCACTACGCTTAGCGGGGTAAATTTACTTCAAGTTATACCTTACCTTTCATGCTATAAATATGCAATCAGATTGCAACCGAGAATAGGAAGGAAGGAAGTTCAGGTCCCAGCACAATTTTCTTAAGGCTGGTACTAAAACTCTCACTAATCTCATCCCGCTTAAAGGACGAAAATCCCTCTCCTCTTAAGGATGAAAGACCTCAAAGTGGGAAGTACTAAATATAGTAAACCTCTTCTAGTTACAGTCAAACCGAACAATGCACTTTTCGTTACCAGTAACTGAGGCAAACACCGCATGAATCTGAGCTAGAAACTCGGAAAACATGCCAACCGGAAGAGCGTTTGGACACGATATGAATATCATAGTAGTGTCTACAATAACGCCACAAAACGCACCAAGGTCGTCCACGAGACGGAACCGGCTAGTAAAATAAGATTGGGAACAAAGCGTGTACTAGCTAACACGACTTGAAAAATTCCCGAAAAGTGAAAAAAAATCGTTAGTGCGTAACTGCATAAGATAGCGGGGTAACACGAACTTCGCAAAGTAAGTCAGGCAAAAAACAAGGGGAAAAACCGCGATATGCGTTTTCCCGAACGGCGGCACGAGAAATCCCGTAAAGGGGCTATGCCTCGAACCCAAGTGCATACCCCGGCCGTTCCATGAACAGTGTCAACTACTTTAAAGAGATTGCTTCTGGACGATCTATCGAAGGAAAATGTCTCGTGATACAGTACGATGAGATCTCCGTGTATCTTCCCAGTGGTCGCGAGTCAATGACCGTCGACCCAACTGGAAAACCAAGTTGGATAGCTGCAAGCTATCCCAGAACCCGTGACTAACCGAAGTCTGAGATCACCCCCTCCCTTCTTTAAAACGGGGAGGGGGTGAGCAACTCCTTAGAAAGGCCTCGCTACGCCGAAGATTGGCGGACAAGGGCCACACCGTCAAACGAAGTGCTCTGGGACTGTGATGCAGTTTGCCGAAGCCCGGGAAAAAGACATAAGTCTTCCCTGACCCGAGGCTCGTACGATAAGCCTGCAAGGTCTTGAGTAGCTGAGGGGACCGCAGTTGGCCGGGCCATGTGGGCGCTATCGGTCGTACGTCGCCTTGCTTAGCATACTCGGTACTAACGTGAAAGGTGGAAAACGTAACGCACATAGTGAGTCCCTTTGAAATCTTATCGAGAAGGGGGAGCTTCTTTATAGTGGTTTATTCTAAGTCTATAACGCCACTTAGCTTATCAATATAGACTCAGGTAACTTACATCTGATAGACCGCACCCGCGGCCCTCCATGACTCATTAATTTATCGAGTCAGAGGCCTCCAGGGGGTTAATGAGGAAAAAGTTAACAGAGTAAACCACGAACACAGGCCTCCACGACTCAGTAATCTATCGAAAAGGTGGCCCTCGCGTAAGTATATACTCTGAGACTAATTGATTTATATCGCCTCTTGGCGTTTTTCTGAAAATTTAGAATATATAAAAAGGCATACATATACACTTACACCAAGACGCCCCAACGGGGGATGTACCTACGATCTTGCGTCAAACATAGAGAGGCAAGCCACAACGATTTAGTACATCAAAAAAAAATTCAGAACAAGTTCTATCTGAACTTTTTTGGAAACCCGAGAAAATGCACGGAACGTAAATTCGTTAATAGCGTAGGGGTAGCGTGGAACACACAAACCACTCAGTAACTTGGTATCAGTGGAGATAAAGGAAAAGATCAGATCTCCTGTGAAGAGGACGTCAGAAAGACCCCCTCAAGATCTTCTCCAACGCCCCAAAATTCAAGTTTAAAAATTGAAAACTTTGTCTTAATTATGAGAAAAGCGAATACACGATATGTACTGGAAACGTTAAATAAGATAAAATATAAGGCTCTCTTGTAACAACTGTAGTTCCTTGGAGCTGTAAGAAGCCGACTTCTCGAACACCCTGTGGTGACGTCGACCCAATACCCATGCGCCAAAATCGATTGAAGAAATTGGACTAATGCATACAAAAACCTGTACTGAAGATATTCTAACATCTTAATACAAAGCATAGTATAACGCTAGGCTCTCTTCCTAGAAGGGCGGGGCCGAGGGTGGAAAACGCTTAAGCCCAGGGGCAAGAGGTCCATTAGACAGGCACACTTGGTGCTCTAGGGCCTGAAAATACCCGCCGCGAGAGTGGGACTCTCTCGAAGTAGCCACCCGCTTTGTACGGCAGGAGACAAAACACTATTCTAAGTGCAGGCTACACGGGGAAAGTCCTGTGAGTCAGACCGAAGAAATCCCGGACCCATGGCCGCGGCTACCTCGTCTTACCTCAGAGTACTTGAAAAGGCGAACCGGATAAGATGAAGCAGCGTAAAAACCTGCCTGGTAGTAGCTGCAAAGGAGAAAATTGTAAGTAAAATGATAGATTTATAAAAGAAAATTAGACCAGTTCCAGCAATGTTGTGAAAAGAAGGCGCTGAAAAAGAGTGAGGGTTAGTAAAGGTTATATCAAGACTTTTTTGAAGGTCGGTTAGAAGTGCGTTAGAATCAGGTCAGGTGACCAAATTGCATATTTATAGCATGGAAGGTAAGGTTTAACTTGAAGTAAATACGATAAGTTAACTTCTCAGGTAAGCAAAACACCCTAGTCAGCTAGTAAAATACGAAATATAACTTACAGGTCCAGGATCACCTCTTTCTCTCTACCTGGTCCTTTAGATAACACCACACTTAGTATAAATCACACGGGTTCCACAACTGAACACCTTTGGGCAAATGTGTATAAAGGTACCTCCTCAAGATTAACTCGCCCAGGGACAGTACACTCCCCTCATACAATGGAATATAGTCTGATGCCCTGATGCTGTTTAAAATAGACTTTATATTATAATTTCCCACTCAAACCCTGCCTTTGTTTAAGAGGATTTACAATTTACGAAGCTACTAGATTACATAATGCCCACAACCTATAAACATATATACAATAGTTATGCTTCATAAGTTGAATGCATAATATATGGACTTAAGTTTGAAGAGACATCAAGATATAAAACACATTCATGACAAGGTCACCTACAAATTCAAGGAATATTTTACAGGTGGCGTCGATGGGACATTCATATGGATATTCCTAACGAGTGTGCGTAAGATATAGCGGTGGCGAATGCCTTGTTGTCCCCGCGTAAGGGGCAGAAACAGTAGCGTATTTAGCTTTCGGTATCGGTGGTAAAGGGAGAGAGGGGGGGGGTGGGCAAACTTATTTATGTTAATAATAAGTTTAATACGTTATAGACTAAATTATGCACTGGTCTATTACACATAGTACCTATGGATTTGTCCCTCCCCACCCCACCCCTCTCCTCCACTCCCCCCCCCCGCCTATAGGATACAACTCTGGGAAGAAAGTGCCCTTTTAAAATCATGTAAACTAATATAGCATTATGTGAAGGCAAGGTTACTTACCAGCTTTATACAGTGATACAATTTTATAATATCTTATCGCATGTTTAGTATTTATTTCATGCAGACAATATTCGTACATACGATCCTTGGAAGAAAAAAACACTGCTTGAATTTCTATCATTCAGAACAGGTGAGCGGAAGTGGTTTTCGGGCGAAAATCGAAACTTCAAGCGTGCAAACAGATTCTTTTGAATTTCCATAGATTTAGAAAAACAAGAAATGTTTTCAATTTGGCTTGTATAGGCGTTTTATGGCCCTGAAGACGTGTCTTAGAACCTTCCCCCCCCCCTCCTATCATGGCCTAACCAGAAGCATTTAAAGTCCTTTACGAAACTCAAAGGGCAACTCAAGGGACACACACCGTAGTGGGCCTTTACGGAAGAGCAATAACAAGCCACACACAAAGTTATAGATATGAAATACATCGAAGAAAATCTAATACCAATTTGTATAAATCCATTGCACCAAGCTCAGTCTGCATCATGTGTGAATCTCTTGGCTCTCAACATGAAGTCTGTGTTGCAAAATTTCCACATTACTTTGAAAATTATCGCAGTAACTGCTGCCGATCCGAGCTCTCAGTTGCAGATCTTTTTTGATCATGCGGACACTTCTGGAGATGAGAGGACCCAAGCTACAGACACAAAGGTCCGGAATACACTCGCAAGGGTTCCTCTAGCGAATGCTACGGCCCTGCTACTAATGCAAAGGGCTCCTGCCGAAACAAAGGCTCTACTACAGATACAAGGGTCAGTGGCGCCGGAACAGAATGTTCCGAATACCAAAAACAATTCTTGGTCATAAATTCTTATTTGTAATTTTTTCATGTGGGTTGACAAACTTGGTGCCTCCCAGCTGCTTAGTGGCGTAACTAAAGGCTTGCTTAACCAAAAGCCACAAGTCTTATCTGCTTATTGGACTGCTTCCTTTTGTCGCACACTGCGTGTTTCCTATTGTCGCACATGTGTGACAATAGGAAGCACCTAGAGTGCGACAATAAGAAGTAGTGTGACAATAAGAAACAATGCGACAATAAGACGTTTGGCGTCAATAGGAAGCCGCACAGACGGCGCTATATATGTACCCTCATTACATTTACCCTCATTCCGGATCCATGTTGCTACGGACCAAAAACAGAAAAGTAACAGAAGAATGCCAAAAGATAAGATCAAGATTTGTGGAAAGAATGATGTCTTAACTGTTTAATTCATGGACAATTTGATGAATATAACTTTTTAATGATTTTGATTCCAGAAATGACCCATTTTGTTGTTTTATTTTTTTCACCTAAGTTATCAATGTTATATGTCAAAAAAACTGCTTTCTCTTCTGGATAAAGTTGTAGAGGAAAGTGAAAAGAGAGGGCTGTCTCTAAATGAAAAGAAAACATAATGTATGGTGGTTTCAAAAAATCCATACACCCATTATGTAGTATACAAAGCCAAGGAGAAATAATTAAACAAGTACAATAGTTCAAGTACTTAGGCTACACACTAACATCAGATAATCGATGCATTAACAAACTTAGAAAACGCATTGCATTTGCCAAAGACATGTTTACAAAAATGAATCCAATTCTGAAGTATAGAAATATTGAAATGGACACGGAAGTCCGTGTCTTGAAGGCATATGTGTGATCTACTCTTTTTATGGCTGTGAATGCTGAACAATTACCAGTGACATCAAGAAAAGATTAGAAGCTACGGAAATGTGGTTCATTAAGAGAATGTTGAAAATATCTTGGACAGAAAGGGAAAAAAATGATGTCCTGTAAGCTTCAGACATGGACAGATCCCTACTCAATGCCATCAGAAGGAGACAGATGGAATGTTTCCCGCATGTTTATCGGGAGGGTGGGTTGGAACAGCTTGCAGTATGTGGAAAAATTGAGGGCAAAAGAAGCAGAGGAAGGCAGTGAGTTAAATATGTCCAAAGCTTAAACAACTGGGCAACCAACAACAGCCTAAGTATTATTAAGTTTATGCATTTAGCTCTAAACAGAAGTGACTGGAGGGCCATGATCGCCAATGTCTTTTCCAGACTCGGCACCTAGAGAGAGAGATGTCAAAATAAAGGCGCGGACAAACTCATTAGATGAAACTAATATACAACCAATATTCGCGATTCGCAAAACAGTCACGTTTTTACATATCTCTCCGTTTTTTTTTTTTCATTTCTGTCACGTTAATCCATATTTTTTCGTTTATTATCATTAAGAAAGAAATATACATGTAACATGATTTTTCATGTATATCATTTGTACAAAAAAACCTATTTCAATGGTTCTAAAATAGGAAAAAGGAAGACCCTACTACATTGGTTCTAAAAAAATATCTTTAAGGAAGTACATACAAAACAAATCTCAATGTATGCTTTCGATACTAAAACTGTAAAAAATTAGGAAGCGCTTGGCTTCCTGTAGGTAGAATCTTATCATGAAGAATAGCATTTTCAATAATATACACGTTTAGTGGTAATATTCTGACGGTAATATTACTACACAAAACCAAGTATCTGCACATGGCAATCAGTTTGCCGATACTAGCTGCACTGTAATCTGATGCGTTAGTTTTTCGCTCTGTGGTGAAGGCTATATCCCCCATAGCGTTTAGAATTTCCATGTTAGGAATCTTGTGCATAACATTAATGTAGAATGAATCATAATAGGACAACGTCAAATGCTTCATGTCCATCTTATCAAAAATACCCGACAAACGAAATATGTCCATTTGTGAATTCCTAACATATCAGTACATATTTCTGGATCATAGTTTTATGAATTTCGTATGCATAGCCAATGCCATAAGCTTATAATTCCAATGTGTATCATCAAAGGCCCTGTTTATCAATAAATCAGTCCTTGTATTCACAGCATAGGATATGCCCTCAAAAACAGTTTCAGCAGCCTTCTAGCTGGCCAATCACCTAAGAATAAAAATAGAAGATGAGAAAGATTCTAATCTATTCTTTTAACTTTTCTTTGTTAGCCGTTTACACATATCTGACCCAAGCAATATCAAAGCTGCTGGCTTGGGCAAACCTACCCCATTGATTGTGGGATTTCTGGATCCGTGAAGCTTATAGAACCAGTTTCTAAATTCAAGGGTAGTGCGCCCATTGAAATGACTGACCGACACCACCTGGGAGGAAGACAACTAGCCGCTGCCTTTGGTCAAGGGGTAAAGATTATGTCATTAGTACCTTAACATCTACACTGGTCATGGCTGAAATAAACTCTGCACTATGTTCACTAATAATTTTGTAATCATGTACACTGATAGTGTACACAAATGCATGAAATACGTCGTTTGGCTACTTATGACCCTTAATACCATCTGAAATTTTCAATGGGTTTGGGTTGGTTTCATTCTTCCCTCCGAGAGCTGCTGATACCAGTTTCGATGGTATCTTGGCAAATTCTGATAGCGATAGTAGCTGTGCTGTCTCTCCCATCCGTCTCGCAAAGTGTGAGTACCCCAATGAATGTGCGGTAAAAGCTTCATCATTGTCAGAAAAAAGAATTTTTAAAATTTCTTACATTTCATCCCTAGCTTTTTTGTCTTTACAGATTCCACAGGCTCCTTTTTCACCTTGATGGGTTCTGGTTCTGGTTCTAGTCCAGCCTCTGATATCTCTGATTCAGCGAGCTCTGCCTCATCGGTAGCATAACCATCCTCGCCGTTACCTTCACCGGCCTCAGACTCCGATGCCTCACCGTCTTCTTGTGCTTCAGGTTCAATTTCATCTTCGGATTCAGATTCTGAGTCCGACAGAAGGGGTGTTTCTTTTGCCTTTTGGCACCCTTCATTAGCGGGGTATCGAAGTCGTCACCATCGGCATCGCTACCCGCTACGGCCACCACACTACTTGTTCTTTTTAATGTTTTTACTGCTTTTTTGGGAGCCCCTGGTGTTTTGGGGCCTTTTTTTCCTGCCGGTGTATCGGGTATACGAAGATTCAAAGATAGTTTTATTTTCACCTGCTTCTTGAGCACCGTTTCGGTCGCCGAGCCAATAGGTACTGATTTGCCATTCTTTATTGAAGCCATGATATTTCAGATAGTATTTCAGGGTTTACAAACCAATTTTGAGAAATTCTTAAATTCAATATGCTTTCATAATGCTTTGATCGATCAGATCGAATAATTCTACAGTGATATTGCACTTCTATATATAGAAAAGTAGTGAACGGAAATGCTCATTTTCTAACCTAAACAAACTGTGTACAATGTGTAAATTTTGCTAACAAAATATACCCGAAGGGGTATAAAATATTCTCCCATATTTACATATCTCTCTAGTTTTTTTTTCATTTCTGTCACTTTATACTACTTTATACTAAAAATACATTGCTGCCACTAATTTATCGTTTTCTTCTAATTTATTTTTCTTAATTGTAGCCAATAATTCTTCAAAACTGAAACCTCTTACACTTAATCTTAAAAAATACATACAATAAACACCGCATTATGAGGAAAATCGGGTTGCACTTGACTATTTGATCTGGTAACATGTGAACATTTATTTACGAATCTTTCGATAAGCTCTGGTCCTTTCTCCCCAAACGAATCAAAGAATTCAATAGAGTGTGTATCAGTAATATAATAGCACACCCAATACTGCCCGCTTTTTCTCCTAATTTCAGTATTTGAGATAATAATACTTCCAGGCATGTACATGTGGTAGAAGAGTTCGTCGGCCCCGTGAACCCCATCATGTACTAAACAAGCTAAATGTCTTAATCTATTATCTTGTTTTATCAAGTACTGCAATTGGAATGTACTGAGCGGAGCGATGTTTTTCTATTTATTCAACTATTTGGATCTTCTGCCTGTCGTTCCAAATCAGTAAGACCGTATCAAAATCTGCCACGATCAAGATCTTATAAGCTTTATCTCGGGCTGCATTGTACTTTAAGGAAAACTGCAAGCTGCCCTCTTTTTCTTCGTTGCAGTGTCCTTGCCAATGACTTGCATCTGGTGTTAGATCAACAGCGAATATTGTATTTCCACCACCCATGTTTTTGAATCCTATATCATCTGATGATGCCGACAGGCCTAGTACGGTCCTTAGACGAGCCCTGGTTTCTGCTTTACCCATATCTTCCGGACTGAGTGTCCATTTCTCCCTAGGATGATATGTGCTCCCCACAGAGACTTGTAAGCTTTCCAATTTTGCATCAGAGAAGAAGAACGGATTCAACTGATATCTCCCCGTATACGATTCATCCTTGACATGTACAACAAATATGCGCTTTGGGGTGCTGCCAAACAATGTCTGTTTTAAGGAAACGGTTAGGGGGTCCTTGATAGGGAAACCATTTAAATTTTGATTTGTTGATATGTAAACATTAGCGGTTTTTGAATCCATTGCTGATCGATTACCTGTAGCACTTGAGGAGCTACAGCTACCTTTCGTATACGCAAACTCGCTTTAGATAAGTAAAGCGCTTCTAGACTATCATCATCATTTCTTTTAAAATCGATCTTGATTCCGTCTGGAATAAGACGGTGTGATTTAAAGATATCCATAGTAAGTCTTACAGCATATTTGGTGTACTTGTTTTTTTATACGAGCAGTTTCATTTGCCATCGACGAACACTGAAACTTGTCTGCTGCGGCGGCGGTCTTGTTACCTTTCCGTTCCCAATCTTCAAGCATCCCCTCTGTGAATCCTGTTTGTGCTGCTGCCGGTAGGTAATCAGTCGGTTTGGTATCGGGTAACGCCGTTTGATACCATCCTTGCATCTGACCTGTGGTCGTTTTCCAAAAAGCACCATACGACAATAGTGTTTCCAAGTAAGTTTTGTAAGGATACATTTGCATTGAATTGCTAATCTTAATTCCATTGAAAACCACGTCTAATGAGGACCATACGCTATGTAGAATGATGTTTTTATACAGTGCTTTATCCGTATCCACAAAACTTTCGTCACTATCAGGCACCCCTATAGTGATGAATAGGATTGTATTGTACAGGTCAATAAAGACCACCTTTGGTTGCGCCGGTAAAACAAAATATGAATCTCCATATCCAATACCCCTTTCTGAGGTAAAATCTTTTCATCTTCCGTATGGGTAATAGATGTTTGACCTGGCGGCTCGGCTGTAAAGAAATCCAAACTGTTGATGTTGCTGACTGGAACGGTTTCAGGGGTGTCTATCTTACGTTTTTTTTTTAAACGACGCTAGGGGGGTGTCAAAATTCAACTCATGATTCAAGTCTCTGTGTTAAAATTAATGGCTGGTAGGGCAGACGCTTGTTTCATAGATTGGTGGGTGTGTACAGGACCCGTCTTGACGCATCTATCAGGATGTGTTCGTCATGTTCCACATAAGTAAGCAAGGTAATTGCATCTCTCAAATTTTCTGAAAATATCATTTTGATTGTCAAAGATCCCTCCTTGTTATAATTAAGACTACGACCTGCAGATCTATCTGGGGTCAAATCAACCCGAACACTGTATGTCCATGGGCCCAGATTGCAGGTGAAAGATTGATTGTATAATTGCTGTTTGTCAAACCGATAGTATCCAATAACATACGGTAAGCCTCCAAGTACTGGATAACGGTGTCCTCCTTCATCACCAATTTCACTTCCTGGTGAGAGTAAAGCTAAACTCCCGCTTTTAGCTGGATATTGCTAATCTTGACGTGTTCCAGGAACAACGGGTTCTTCACTTTGTCACCCGCAAAAGCTGCATTATCGACCAGCATAACCAAGACTCTGTTTGGCAGAACCCTCTTCATTACCTGGTGATGTACTGTCCTCATCCCTGAAGCGATGGCATAATCATACACCTTGGACCGTTTGATTGGTATTCTTACCCTTGTGAAGAGCCATTGCCGTTCAATCTGTAACTTTTTTGGAGCCGTGACGCGAAGCCTGTAAAACAATAACGTCGCCTTGGTAATCGTTATTTTAAAATCTTTTGCCTTGGTTGTAGCATCTCCGTATAGCATGTAAAACTAAGGCGATGTACGGTACAGTTTGATTCCTACATCAATAAAATTTGGTAGAAGCCGTGGTGATTTAAACACGTCAACAAACAAGGGTTTAAACAAGTTTTAGCTTCGGCGGCCCCGGTGTCTCTCATGTTTGCCCCTCTGTCCTTCCATTCTCCTTAAAAAGCCGCTCCGACGTAAAAAGTACCTATTACGTTGGAAGTGCCGTTTGCTTTGGACTTATCGTCAGACCACCCGCCCATGGAAAAAAAAGGATTCTTTGCCTCAAATTGAAAGTTCAGAAGTGTTTTCAGGTTCGCTTTGTAAGGGTATGTAGACGTCTGTTTGCTCACTTCTTGCCCTCCAATCTTGACGGAAATCTTTGAAAACAATGATTGCAGCAGGTTGTTTGTAGCAGACCGCTTATCAGCTGCAACCAAAGCTGTAGTTTTATTACTTAAGCTCTGTATCTTGCATTCGATGAAAAGACGTATCGAATTCAAGTCAAGGTATGTGTTGCCGTCCCCCGTAATGTTGAATTCCATCGGTCCATATTCGGTCAGGTCTCCCGTAACATGGAGTCTGTAGCTATGGTTTCTTCGATGGCATTTGGGGTTGATGGAATGGAAAAATAATGTAACTCTGATCTATCTACCATCATAGCCATGTTAAAAATGGTATTTGCTAAAGAGCTGGTTTAAAGAGGTTGAATTTACTGCTGATTTATTTCGTGCTACTGTCTTCTTTTTCTTTGCAGTAGTTTTCTTTTTTGTGGTAGTTTTCCTTTTTTCTTGCCGCCTTCTTCTTCTTTGCTGGTGCCTTCTTTATACGTCCTCTCGCCGAGTCTCTCTGAGCTGTTTGTAAATTTCTCATAAGATCTGCTGCTATTTTATCCTTTTCTCCCTGGGAAAATGATTTTACTGCTTTCTTCACACCTTTCCCAGCTACCAATATCCGCAGCCATGTCTGCACCTACTCTCATATCCTGTTTAGCAATTCCTCTGGCTATTGAAGGGGCTTTCCTGATACCTGCTTGAAGCGCTTTGGTTGCCCAGGGTATTATAGCTCTACCGATTGCTCCAAAAATAGCTCCTAATCCTTCCCGTTGATACAAGGCCCCTACAAATACAGCATTGGTCATGATGCTCTGTATAATCAATTGTCGGAAATGATAAAGCAAGACAAAATTAAGACCTTTGATACCTCTCAGGCCTACTTACAACATTAGCCGTTTCAAGCCTACTTACAGCATTAGCCGTTTACGACGGAAATGCAAAAAAAAAAAGCAATCCTACTCGCTGTAAATTCAACAGGATACCCTAACCCGTCATAAACAGAAATATCTACAGTGTTTATAATGTTATCTCTAACGGGTGTATATCTTATGCTATTTGGTTGATATTCACCTAATTCAGACACTTCGGAATGCATCAGTAAAGGTACTTCTTGGTCTCCTACTAATGACGGTTCAACAATATTTGAGTAAACATACATATGCCTAATTGTTGGAGGTCTAAACGGATAATCAGCCGTTACCCAATAGTAGGTTGAATTTGTTGCAAAGCATATTTTCACATACATGTCCTTAAACCCAAGCACCTGACAAATCCGACCATGCATTTCTAGTATTGCCGATCTTTTCTTGCCCTTTAATCTAAAATTTCCCATCATCGTTCAATCTAGCTTTGAAATCGACGACTGCGTCGCAATTCGGTTTTGCAACAAACTTTACCTCGGAAAATAATTCTTTAAAATTATCATCAGTATCCATGTACTTGAATTTTAACACAGTTCCGTTCAATTTGATTGAAATCGCACGGCACCACATCGTAAGGAAAAACTGCTGAGTGAACCTTCACCTCCCAGTCACCAATAAGCCCTATCTGAGATGCAAGTCTCTGTGTACATTTTTGTTCCATAGAGTCGCTAGTCACATACCAACAAAAATCGTTTCCCCTTGCAGTAGTCATTTTGGACCTAATTGGTACGTCGAGGCCTGAAATGTAAATCGATTACTGTTACACCTGAGAAAAAACCTGCCGCCTCGTCACTGTCTGTTTCTACCCATAGATGTACCTTGTTTATATTTGGTTCGTCAACAAGGCTATGTATTATTATGTTGGGCCGATAAATTATGTCACCTTCATCATTTACATTTGCTGTACATAACAAGCGCTTGTATCCCATATTAAAGGGCTGAGCTTTAATAAGATTACAAATATTCTTGTTTCCCCTATGCCTTTTGTACTGAAAGAGTTCGAAGCAGTTTTTGTTCTATTCGCTCCTTGACCCCATACAAGCTTATTAACTGCAAAACCATAATATTTAAGACGTGGTTCCTCCAAGAATAACCCTGTAGCAACTTTCATTTCCAATTTCCCGTGGACTCCTCTGTAACGTTTAAAAAATCACTGTAACGCGAATCCAACCATTTCTTTTTAATCAAAGACGTTCTACTAACATTAAGGATGAGGGTAATTTCAGCCCTTTCCTTATCGCCTCCGTTAATATACAGGAGCCTGGTGCTCCCATTGTTTACCAAATAGAAGTCATCGGGGAAATAAGCTGCAGTAACTCCAACTTCCCACTCGCCCTATAAAAGAATAAGTCTCTGTGAAGGGACTGTAAAATTGGACGTGGTATTATTCGGAAATTTTATCATACCTGCTTTGCTAGGTACGATCCATGTAAAATCTCTACGCTCAGCCATTTTTACAAAGTTACCCTTTTTAATCCAGGAATTAAATTCACACCCGTATCCTAACCACTTTACAAAACATTCTTTACGTGCACCTGTGCCGCGTGTACGCAAAAAAAATTCAAGTTGAAAGACTTCCGGGATATCTACTTTTTGAATCTCTACAAGGTAGAAAGAGCCAGTGACAGTCCTCCCCCATATGATCTTTCAATTAATACATGGTTCGTTCATGAGGTATTACAGCTGTTACCTCAAATATTTCAACCATCCAATTATGGTAATACCCTCCGCCGAAAATACCTTTATCTTTTAAATTCTAAATCTATCCCCTACTTCAATTATTTCCCTAAGTTTTTTAGCTTCAATTTAGCTGTATAATGTTTCCCACACTTCCTTTTGATTTTCGTAAGTTACTTGTGTAGGTGCCATTTTAATAGTACGGTGAAACTGTTTATTGTATTCTATTTCAATTTCTGACAAAACATCCAACCACACAGGTTTGCCAATGTATGTAAAATATTTCCATAATGTATTTTTATTTGACTTATTAAAACTTTCAACAACACTAACTTTAACATCGCTATCTGCTGAAAATAAGTTTATTTTGTAGCCATCTAAAAGCTTTTTGATATCCCTGTAATAGAATTATGTGCCCTTATCAGTTTGAATTTTCAGAGGTGTATTCTCAGCACTCTTTAAAATAGAGCCGAGGGCTTCGGCTACTAACACCCCTGTTTTACGTTTAACAGCTTCAAGCCAACCTCTTTTTAAAAATACGTCAATAACAGATAATATACACCTATAACCTCTATAATTTGCTGATACTAGTTATATAGACAGATCGGCTTGCCATTGCTCCCCCTCCCCAAATACCCGCACATGCAATCTAGGATATTTCTTCAATTTCGAACGATGAAGGCTTAGACTTCCTGCTGCTTCAGTTACTTTTTCACTTGCTTTGTCGGCACCCCGTCCCGATGTTTGGTTGCTGCCCCTAATCCTACAAAGCCAAGTGGCCCCGATAGCTTGTACCAGTCCCTTAAGGTTGTTTCCTTTTTTGCAATCAATATTATCCCTAGCTATTATATGCCCTCCGCAGCAGGCACAAGAACAATTTATTCTACGTAAAAAATCAGACGCGCTGAATGTAGGTATGGAAGCCATTTATATGTTGATCCAGTCTTTAATTAAACATGTTATACCTGTCTCTTCGACGTATTCATCAGGTATTAATTCAGTAAGATCATCCACGGAAATGTGCTCATCATGTGAGTCCTCCACCTTTTTTATACGCAATTTAGCGGGGGTCTGCCATTTGCTTATTTAGTACCATTTCCTTTAAAGCCCTCTTCGGAATTACACTAATCGGTACGTCAGTATCCGCCAGAGAGTCCGCAAATTGGGTCATACCCTGGGCTAATAGTTTTCTCATGGGAGTGGAGCTTTGTATTAAAATATCACTTAGGTTGGATCCTCTAATGACATGTCCGTCATTGGTCATTAAGTTACCCTGATCATTAAACTGACCCCCCATGTCCTTCCAGATATGCATTTAAGAATACCCGTGCTTTCATTTTATCTTTTTCTGTCAACGAAGAAGAAAGAAGTTTAAGTACTTCCACCTCGATGCTGCCGGGGTCTTTTTTGTGAGGAAGATGGCTATTTAAGGGATTGATAGGCGGTGTGTATGGGGTTTCTCTACGGACAATCTCCGGTTCATATTTCTTATGTTCCTGCAATAAATCTGCATACTTTTCATTTTCTCGTCAGGGGAGAGTGAACAGCGAAGAACGGCACGCATCTCTGCGTCAATGTCAAACACGTACTTTTTTCAATGGACGGTTTGTTAAAATTGGCTGTTAGAGAATAGTATTGGGCTAGGGGTATAATAACTGATTTCTTTATGATTATCTTCGTTTGAGTTTTGGTCCCGAGAAACCAAAGATTTAATCTATTCTTTTTCCTACACTGTGTGTCAAATTTCGGGGATTCTTTAAACAGACTGCCCGGTACACCAACAATGGGACTTATAACCGGTTTTATAACCCTTTGGTAAAAGTTCGACCCTCCTTTCTGTCCTATTTTCTTACTCACATGTGTCAGAAAAGCCTGCTTCTTGACAGCTACCGGAATCTTCCTACTGCTTAAGACTTTCATTACTTTTAAATAAGGATGAATCTCTATTTTTGTATTGCCGGGTGACATTACGTGACCCATTAATGTATTTATACAAATCTCACCTCAACAATTATACAAATCAGAAGGCAAAATATTATGCAACTTTTTCCTATCTTTTACTGTCATATTAGTGGTACATAGCAAACATAGTTCTTTAATAAATTTACTAATAATACTTAACTTTTCTTTAGAAGCATTCATACAATAAGATAAGTGTAATGAGCTCCTGCACCAAACACGTTAGTGGGTAGCCTAAGATTAATTGAAGTGCCCGGCTTAAAGCTTATAAATAAATACCCGTGATGGTCCAAAGTTGCGGCTTAATAAATGTCCATATATTTTTTTCCTTTGCTACCCCTTCCCCCCCACCCCCCTCCCTTCCCGTCGATACATTTGTTTTGACAAGGTGGAAATGATACTCATGTCCACAGGAATTTTGAAAAGATTCATATAATTCGAATTTAGCTTATTTCCCTCCCGCCCTTAAAATAATGCATTTTGGACTATAAGAATAAGTGAAACATTGGCATGGTGGCTACCGCTTGTAAACAAGTTGGTGACAATATCACCATCTTTACCAACCATTTCAGACATAAGGTCATCGATGACTATTACATTGTGCAAAGACTTGTCGATTTTGCTAAGAAAATATGGAGGTATTCCCTCTGTAAAATGAAAGGCTGGTGTGTCAAGTACCTTACTATATCGATCCTGTCATGTACCATAAAACCAGTATATGTAAGTAGGAGAAGGATTGAAATGTCCTCCTGTTAAAGCCCTCATGACATGTACGGTCTTATCGATGCCTGAAGGACCGGCAATGTACAGGCTGCCTGAAGGACCGGCAATAAACCATGTACGTGGTGCCTGTAAACGTGGGCCAGAGACTTCTAACCCTTCCATTATGATTCGAATGATTTACGTTTTGGCTTACTTGATTTAAAACTGAACTTTCTCGTTTTTTTAGTATGGTCACTAACAGCAGCTAACGGTAATGCTGGTGTAAATTTCAGCACCTTGGGTTGCTCAACAGGCAACGGTCGACTAGTCTCTGGTTGAGGATTAGAGGGGGGAAAAGACACAGGTGTTTTAACATATTGGTTTGTCGATTTGACTTTTTTTCTTGAAAAATGGAGTAGGAGAACGATTAGCCACAGGCATAGGGTCAACCTTACTAGCCAGCCTTGTCCAACGTTTCAAAGCAGGTTTACCAGTCACTGTGGTAGTCGCCAAAGGTTTTACCTATCGCTGGATAGTTTTAGAAGGTTTTTCAAAAACGGGTCTTGCCTGTGCAATATGAAAAGGTTCTACTGTTTTTGTCTGTTTGTTTCGATTCAGAGCGTTTGTAACAAACAGAGCAGTTTGGGGTATTTTCGGAGGTGTCCCAAAGATTTGTGACACCTGAGTTTCGGTCTCAGATTTCTGACATAAGGAGATTCTCAAAAAAGTTACTTAAACGTTTCAGAACTTTAGGCTCTGACTTCGTAGATTTTTGTTGCATTTGTGGTTTTTGTTGCAATGGAGCTTTGTGAATTTCTGCCTGTACGGTAAACAACGTGTTCGGAAGAGTACGGTTCACCGCAACTGGTACATAGGGGGAGGGTTTTTCCCTTTTAAACCCCCAAGGATGTGTCAATTAATCAGCATTGATCATCCTTTTTGGGTACACAGGTTTGTAATCTTTAAAAAGGACACTAGATACAACTTCCGTAGGTCCCTGTCTACCTATTCTATGATGATATTTGACAGTGATTGCCTAATCTTTTACGGGGTTACCTGCCATCATGGAGTCTATTTGACTTTTAATTAGCTTAAAATTGACAACTTTACTTATACCATAGTTGAGAGTTATGCCTTGAACTTTGCACACTTCGTCCAAGAGCCCCACACCGTCAGTGACCTTGTATGCATAGTTTTTGGGCCTCCACTGACAAATTCTGAAATGTAAGCATCCTCACCATATGACTCAACTTCATTAGTAAGCTCTCCTAAGAAATCACCTAAATGAACATCCATCTTATTGGTAACACTTTCCCAAAATATCACGGAATCGGTATCATAGTAAAGAAGATGATTGCCAGAGAGGTTCAGGGGTTCATAGAGCTTGAGACGGGCCTGAGCTGTTGTGCAGGTAGCAATATAAGCATTAATTTGACCACCCTCCGTTACTTATTCCTCTTTGTCGGCGTATGTCACCATGGCTAAAGCATCATCTAGAAATGCCACGTTGGACACTGTCTTGGTAGTGTCTGTTAACAAGAGGAAGAACTCATTGCAGGTGGTGACAAAACTCGTCTGGGAAAGGTTAGCCCTATGACCGAACTTTTCCTCAGAACGAGTTCAACATCAACTTTGCAAGAGCTCGTCTACCTGGATTCTTCTTGATATTAGACATATCCAGGACTATTCCTTCAGATCGGAAATAATCGTCTATGTAATCTTCTCGATCCGCATCAGTCTTGCACCAAGCTGAAAAACCACTGCTTTTAGCTTTCAGTTTCAACATGGCATTTATATATTTGCTGAACAACCCTTGCTGACTTTGTTTCTCTTGACATTTTGTTTCAAAATTCCACGCTTCACATACTTCCAATATTTGGTAGCCGTATTCCAGGGCCTTCTCAAGTTCTAAAAAAGAACGACCTTTATCCGAATGCTTACATATTCTACACCCATTCTCAGCGCATTTACCGCAAAGCGGGAACATCAGCTTACCATTAATGCGAAACGGCAAAACAGGGTGAAGTAAACCTTCGGGTGCTAGAACCTTACACTTAATAAAACCAAAGATGTCATGCAATTTTTCTAATCGTATATCCTTAATGATAATAGGATGGCCGACCGGATAAGTACCACGCTTATTAATGTACGGGTAAAGAGAGCAAAAATCTACGTAGCCTATTTCTTCACCCTCTTTACAGGCACGGTACAGACAAGACGCGGTGGTACGGCCTCCAAAAAAAGCATAACTAGGATTAAGAGGTTGATACACGGGCCTAAGTGACAGAAACGCTCTCACGCTCTCATCATTTGGTTCCACGCACACTCCCACATTGTTTTCACGTTATAACCGCCCTTCTCAACACCGTCACCTCTCTTCTCAGTCATATCAAATGCTTCATTCATTGTCTGATCACTATACGGGGTGAGAGCATTTCTGTTAGCGTAACATTTCTTATAACCATGGTAGGCACATCCATGAAATTGAACAATTCTTGTACCAATCTTACCATCCACAAAAAAGGTACCCACCTTGGCCTCCCACATGCTAGATTCAGCCGTCTGTATTGGCTCCCTCAGTTGATATGATCTATATCGCAACCATTCCAAGGCTTTAATAGATTGCACTTGCCGCCCTGCCCTACCACTCGGGGGTACAATAGCCAGTGTTTTTTCGATCAAAAATTCTTTGCTAAATACACGCCTACATGCTGAGGCTATTGTAATGGTAAACTGAAATGGGTCAAAACCGAATTGTCCTTTGAAAAATATTTGGAATACATAACATCCTTCTTTCAGAATGCATACATTAGACAGACAGTACTTATTCATTTCCTTTTTCATGTCGAATTCCTTACTGTTTTCTTCGGTATACCAAAAAAAAAAAACTTTGCCCTTTTCTTAACAAACATTTAAACAGGATCATAGAGATTTACAGTAGGCCACATTCGTCATTCGTAGAGTCATTCATAAGATATGGAAAAAATTCTTTCTCCCTTTCGGGCAGATCAAATGTTGCCGGGAATTTGGCTAGTGCCATAGGTAAAACAAATTAGGGAATCGATAACTCTAAATTGTGTTGTGGAATATGTTTTACTGACATGATGTTATGAAGTCAAGCTTAAAATCTTGTTACCATTCATAATAACTGTAAATTAGGTGCCTCTTCGGCTAAACTCCTTAAGAATTCCCCCCTCCCCCTCCCTTTCTTTATCATAACCCTTGAAATTATGAACAACATAGGTAATACCTCTGTTCTCGGGAGACAGCACAAAATCAATAAAATCTTGAACTGTACAGGGTCCTAAAAAACTTGAAAAAACGCTTGTGTGTACAAGTGGGGCAACGGATAGACAAATCTGAAAGGCGAGCGCAGCATGAGCATGTCAAAATACCCATACAGAAATTAGTTTGTGTAATTCTATCCCTGATACATAAGGTGCTAAAATATAACTTTCGAAAACGAAAGATATGTATCGCATTTTTTGTCTTTCTTCTGGATTTTTACGGCTTTCATATAACAATGATGATCTGCTTTTGCTGTCTGTCGACAATTGCCGCAATAAACAGTGCCAGCTTCACAATAATGCTTGTTTTCCCCCAATGTTTTATTACATAGGGGACAGCCTTTCAAACCTTCACACAAGGGCGTTTGGTCATTCCTAGGGTTACTTGATGATAAATTTATCTTATGGGCATCAAAGCAGACGCTACTAGGAAACATTCGGTGGCAATCTTTACCATTTTCCCCACTCACCATCCCTACAACTATTTGCGACGCCTCCCTTGCAATAGGTACAGGAGGCCCCGCATCTAAGAGATTTTTGAGATCTCTACAAGATTTGCAAAATTTGAAACAAAAAACTCTCACTTTCAAAAACGATGGTACAGTGAAATGAACATCGAAATGATAATTTGTTTTCTTTTGTAATAGGACCTTTGTACATGATTAAGTCATGAATGCTGTCCTGGAAAACAGTCTTTTAAGAAATATCTAGAGATTCCATAGTCCCACATTCGGTCGTGTCAATCACTGCCTGTACGCAAATCAGCTCGTCTTGAAATTATTGAGCTGCATCATCCTTTCTAAATTTATCCCTATTGTACCGGGAAAGTTTGTCAAATTTTAGTTTGGCAATTAGCAATGCACGGGGGAGACATAAATAGCCTTTTTTGCTTACATGGGTGAAATGTACCTGTGTTCGAAAAAAACACTGCCTCCTGCTTCCCTCGTCAGAATCTGAATCTGAACAGGAATCACAACCCCCTTCTCCCCCCCCCCCTCCCCTTACCTTTTGGCATGGCAATATAAGTAATCTCAATCACCCGTCGGTCCCACACCCCAAAGTCCCTTTTACTCTGCCAGTTCGCGAGCAACCCAAAAAACTAAGTACTTTGAGATACCCAAAAAATTGGGTACTTTTATGTATTACGTCATCGCATGAGCCTACACATTGACTAGCACACACTAAACATATGATGTTTCTCATTTTTCGCTCCGGATTGTCCAAAATTTCAATGGATATTCTGAAATTTTGAGAACTGATGGTAAATAGATATTCAAAATTGTTTGCAGCTGTTTTTTTAAAATTCACGGTTGCCTTTTTAAGAAAATTAATCAATCAGATTATAGGTTTTTTTCATTTTCTCAAAATTGCGACGGTGAATTTCAAAAAAAGGCGGCATAAAGTTTTTAATATCTATTTACAATCCGTTTCCAAAATTTCAGGATATCCATTGAAATTTTGGACAATCCGGAGCAGAAAATGAGAAACCCCATATGTTTAGTGTAGGCTAGTCAAATGTGCAGGCTCATGCAATGACGTAATACATGAACGTGCCCAATTTTTTGGGTATTCCAAAGTACCCAGTTTTTTGGGTTGCTCCCGAAGTGTCTGCATCACCTGATCACAGTCTCAATGCGTTGCATGATTCTTTGCACAGTAAGTTGATCGACACGATCGAAGGGTATCTCATATGGTAATCAAGACTATCAACTATTATGCTAAAAGAAATATTGTCGTATGCTTGAAAATCTTTTAATAAAGCTTGTAACAATACATGTAACAATACATTAAATGCATTAAAGTCGTCTGGCACATCCTTCATAAGCCTTTCCAAAACAATTTCATTAACAACTATTGCAAAAGTACTCTTACTGGATTTGAACTTTTCGATCACGGCTCTGTTGGTTTCGTGGATGGTCAGCAGACCTGCATATTCATCCTCCAGGGCCCCGATCGAGCTCAAATTCAGTGAAACATGTGCTGGGTCATTTTGATTTTCAATTTCTGCAAGAAGGTCGTCGATGGTATCAACATCTTGGGTGGCGGTTGTAGCAACATCTGGAGTAACGGTTGTTCCTTCAGGAGTTATGTATGTGGCGGCTGCTCCTCCAACTGGTGTTTCATGATCAAAAAAGGCAGATTCCGATCCAGATTCCAAAATAACATCGCTGGTTTCATCGCTAGTTTCACCGCAAAGAACATCAGAATTAACGGCGTATAATCAAGGATACGAGGAACTATCGTCAGAGCCGAAAAGAGCTGCCAATTTTTTTTCGGCGGCTGATGAAGATTCACTTGCACTTGAAGGTTTAATGCTTTCTGATTCATTAAAATTGTTAAAAAGTGGCGGATCTGTAACAAGAGTGTCCGAAGAGGAAGATGGGGACTCGGCTGGTTCAAAAAGTGACGGTAGAGTAACAAAATTGTCTAAAGACGAAGATAAAGACTTACTTGAGCAGATTGGTTTACTATTAAAAAGTGACGGTGCTGCCGAAGACGATGGTTCAGAGTCTGAATCAGGGTAATCAACCAGCGGTTTTCTGGGGGTGTTAAAATTGGTATACGGGTGACTTCAGATTCAATATCAGACTCGCAGTTAGACGATAGATCAGCATCCGTTCCAGAAGTGTCATGTCCTAATAAGTTCTGGATTCATTTTGTTTCTGAAAATAACTGCTGTTTCAGACGTGATGTGTGTCGGTTAGGCTAAATAAATCTTGCGGTTTTATACGTAATAATGTTACATCAGCTGGTGACGGTGATGAAGAGCAAGAAAATAAATCTTGCGATGATATGGACTGCTGGGTGTATGGTTTAAAATAGATATAACCATTCTCGTTTATGATTCTTTTCATGGAAGTACAGTTTGGCATAGAATTACCATCGGTCGTTTTCCACAATCCGTCTGAAAACAGAAACCCCTTTTTCAACAAATATATTTGTCGCCAAGCCATAATATTTTTTATTAAACTTTAAAATATGTGCTGCTCTAAATGAAAGGACTCCAAACTGATTGTGTTGAAAATTAAAGTTACATTCGCTCTTTATAGCAAAAATTTAAGCGCCAAAATATAATGCAAAATCCCTCCACGTTTTTTCCGCTAAACTATTACCGCCATTTTTTTTTTTACATCTCTTGCCATTTCACTATTGCTGCAATATTTGCTCTATGTTGAAATCAATTACAGGAAGCATATCTGGATCTTCTTGGTCGTCAATTTCAATTCCCGAATTCTGTTTAATAAATAGGAATATCTGGCTCATTTGCTGAAAGTTCCCATGTCACCACTACATGCACACAAACGGTTCGCTGGAACCGGTATAACTTTTAAGCCAAACTAAAATCATCGTGATGCATGGTGTAGCCAGACCAGAAAATTAAGCTTGAACATCCGGACCTTTCAGCCACCTCCCTCACCTGGGGGTGGGTTCCTACATGCATATCGAATGTTAATACAGTATGACTCGACGGGCACTCGCCCCCAACAGCTATAAGATGTATGGTACAATCGAATGAAAAACGTCCACAAAACAAATTTTCAATACGCTGAATGTCCCCATTATACGGCACGTTCTTCAAATATTCACTAAACCGATTCATCATTGATGACTAGAGATATCCATGCTTAACGTCGAAAGAAAGGTGTAACACTGTTCAGCGGTTTATCTCGTAATATACAGAATGATTTCAAAGACCTCGACGGGTAACGCTCAACGAGAACGAAGATACGCAAAAAATTGTTAAATGTCTTCGCGTTCGACTTGGTGGAAAATATTGAGATGTGTCGTTTTGATTTGTAGTAATACCATGTATAGTTGGCGGATTTAGGTTCTCTACGTTAAATTGCTGTACAACGCATACAGGCACTATTGTTCTCGCTGCTGTTTTACAAACAACGCCCTTAATTGTCATGCATGCATTTTTATATAATTTCCTCTTATATCTGTCATGCGTACACATAGATACAGTATACGCCCTAATTGAAGTGTAGTAAAAAATGTAAATACTTACAAAACTTTGTAACGAGGTGTGTAAGAAATGTACATGGCTAGAAGTGTAAATGGCAAAAAGTGTAAATTGGCAAGATTTGAGGTGTGTAAGAAATGTTAATACTTCAATTAGGGTGTACAAACTTTGTAACTATAACGGATGGTTGGGCGGCATTGTTATCCTGGAATTAACTATGATAGAATATTACATATATCATTTTTTCTTGATTCAACTATTAAATCATGGATTAACGTGACAGAAATGAAAAAAACGGGAGAGATATGTAAAAACGTGGTTGATTTGCGATAAGCGTAGCAATTTGCAAATTAGTCACCACTCGGGGGTACAATAGCCAGTGTTTTTTCGATCATTGCGAAATACACCCATACATGCTGAGGCTATTGTAATGATAAACTGAAATGGGTCAAAACCAAATTGTCCTTTGAAAAATGTTTGGAATACATAAAATCCCTCTTTCAGAATGCATACATCAGACTAATTAGTCACGTTTTTACATATCTCTCCCGTTTTTGTTTTTTTCATTTCTGTCACCTTATACTACTTATCTTTTGAATTTATACATGTATCGCATCCAAAATACTGCTGATGAAATATTTCCTGAGATTTCACTTTTTGTCCACATGCATACAACATATGTGACGGCGAAACTTCGAAGTTTGAAAGTAAAATTAGTATCAAAAACACACTATTTTCGATCCCATCCACGGCGCTGCCTCCTAGAGCAAGACATTTTTTCCACCGCTACTGTTATAAAAAGGTCTTTTTAATTACTATTTAGTTTGCCAGATGCCTTGTACAGCAACAAACTGCCTCGCCTTGATACCTTAATTCCTAGGAAAATCGTCGGTTTAATGAGCGGAACACCAGTCTTCTCCAGGTTTGGCGGTTGTGGGCGAGGGCTTGCGTTTCTGCAAAAGTCTTTCCTGTCCACTCACCGATGTTGTCAGCCTAGCGTTTACGTTGTCTAATTCCACTGCTTCTCTTCCCTAGAAGTGTTCCCTGGAGGATAGATTTGGCTAAACCGTTGGACCTTACAAGATGTCCATACCACATCAGCTTTCTTCTCATTATTTTTGTAAGAATATTTTCAAAGGGGCCAATATGATGTATAATGGTCTTGCGGACTTCATCATTTGTGATGTGGTCGCTATGTGATACCCAAGACCTTGCGGTAGTGCCTCATCTCAACAAACAGCACTAATCTTCTTTTGAAGATCCTTTGTAAATGTCCAGAACTCGCATGCGTAGAGAAAGATGGAGATAACCAGGGCATTTAGGAGCCTGATTTTTAATCTTATGGAGACATTTTTGTTTTTTCATATGTGTTTCAGCCAAGTCACTGCTGCTGATGTTTGTGCAGCTCTTGCCAGGATTCTGTTCGCGAACCCTTGTTGTTGATGATGGCTCCTAGGTATTTAATCTGATTTTCAGTGTTTAGTTTTTGACTTCTGCTGTCATGTTTGTAGTTATTTTGTTATTACTGGAGGTCATCAGCTTTGTCTTATCAGCATTAATTTACATCCCAAACTTAGAGGAAATTTGGTCGATTCGAGCAGGGAAGATAACTGCCTGATTCGAGACGCTAGTTTAGCAAGTTCATCTTCATTTAAAGCGAGTTCATCTATGTCAACGGCAAACCGCAAATTGGTGATTATTTGTCCTCCAATACTGACAGTGCCTTTATGGCCTTCCAGGGCCTCTGTCATTATTCCTTCCCGGAAATAGTGTGGGCGAGAGAATACATCCTTGTTGTATACCAACACCAACTGAGGTATGGAACCAGTTTCCTGTACCAGAGCTGCAATGGTGGCTTTGTTATATAGCTGCTGTATGGTGTTAATCAGCCGTTGATCAATGTTGTATTTCTTCATTGTGACCCAGTGCTTCAAGCCATACTCTGTCAATTCCTGCAATGATTTTTTCAGCTTGTGACCCAAGTCTGTTGAGAAGAATATTCAGCCTTATTTTACATTCATGGCTGATTGTTCTGTAATTGCCTTTTTTCGGTAAATTGATAATGGGTGATTGTATCTAGGCTGTTGACCATTCTCCAGTCTGATAGATCTTGTTACAGATTACAGTGAAGATGTCTATCACTGCTTCTCCTCCATCTGTTATCAGTTCTACAGGAATGTTGTCAATTCCTGCAGCTTTCCTCCTCTTTAACGAGTTTACTGCTGACTATACCCTTTTTGATAATTACCAAGCATAGCAGTCCATTGTGTAAAAAGAGTATTCTTGTTCGTTCAAGAAAAATTATAAAACTTTGTTTATAAATAGTTGTTATAGTATGTGAAAGGGTGTAGCCAGCTTTTGATTGGGGTGGGGTGGGGGTGGTCGAGACAAATATTTGGCCCTTTTAGCATATTTTCTAGACCATTTTACCATATCAACATTACCATTTAAGTTTATTTTGTTATTCATTTTTATTTTTTATTTTGCATTATCATTATTTGTATTATTATTATTATTATTATCATTATTATCATTATTATTATTATTGTTATTATTATTATCATTATTATTATTATTATTATTATTATTATTATTATTATTAT